>JAXGGA010002430.1:0-122651 GCA_038373865.1 Uloborus plumipes | reverse complement strand
AGGGGAGAAACTTGCCTTTTTATCAGACTTATGTGCTGCAGTGAGAATTATATTTAGATGGATGGCAACAGAAAGGAACTTTTCGTGGGCAAAATAGAGATAGAATGTTTTCTTCGGAGATTTATTGGATATAGTACATTTCTCAGTGTCATGCATTTTAGGATAAGGCTCCGTGGACTGTCTGACGTTCCCAAGAGTGTGCTATGCATATTACACTGTAAAAAATGGACTGTTGTTTTTACAGTATAATACTGGCAGCTGGGTTCTAGTTTAAAACTGTAAAATGCATACAGGTTTTTTACTGCAAAGTTTGAAATAGTACAGTTTACTGACGTACAATTTAGATGTATTATATTGTAAAAAGAATAGAGTAATACTGGAGGTTCCAGTTTAAAACTGTAAAATGAACGGTAATAAACTGTTGAATTAGCGATTTTGCCGTTTATTTCTGTATAATTAGCAATTATACATTTTAGTACCGTAAAGTCGGGTTACTTGGACCCACAAGGAGGTTACTTGAGCCCACAGTAAAATGATAAAATCTGGGTTTGGTACTAGCATTAGAGACTGCAGAGTGCTTCTACCTAGAGGAGAAACGAGGAACTACGTGCAAGTCTTCAACTAACACGGGCGGATACAAGGGAGGGGCGATGGGGGCGATCGCCCCTCCCTTGAGGGACTCTTCTCTAGCGGTTTTTCGACAGTGAAGGTCAAAAAAGGCAATTTTAGATGATCTTCGATGTACTATGAGAAGTGGTTGGGATTCGGGGCTCTGAGCTGGAATTTTTTCGAAATTGAACACAGAAACATTTGTAATAAACATGTGTTAACCAGGATATGTGGTAAAAAAGGGGGGGCAAGTAGAAAACACAAACCAATCGCCCCTCCCTTGGAACATTTCTGTATCCGCCATTGTCAACTAATAAGTACCAAACCTAGATTTTATCATTTTACTGTAATGGGCTCAAGTAACCCCCTAGGGTCCAAGTAACCCGACTTTACGGTACTGCAAAGTTAGAATTTTTAGTTTCTTACTGTAAAATTAGCAATTTTTATAGTTTATTGCTAAAAAATTAGTTGTATTACACCTTAAAAACAACATTAATTTTTTACAGTGTAGGAGGTTTTGAGGTTGACTTGTCGCTTTAAAATTGGTGGTTCGTTCTAAATTAAATTTAAGTTAATTATAGTTCTGAGAAAACTTAATGTAACTGAAAATTAGCGATACATGTAGACATTAACATTTGGTTTGTTGCTTCATAAAAATTAAGTCTTCGTTATTAATATTTTACAGTAGAAAATTTTAAGAATTTTTAAATTTCTGTAATTCAATCTCTATTTTTTAAATAGTTTTTCTTTGTCCGGTTGGGAAACATTTTCTATTCGGATGTTGGATTATAAATCTTGCAGCTGAGATATTTTTCAAAATTGCGCAGTGTTAACGCATTGTATTTGGATGATAGATGAAATAATAAAAGTTAAAATATAACTTATCAAAAAACAATACATTTAAAAAAACTTTTTGAAAAAGCTATAACTTGAAAGATTGCTATATAAAAATAATGAATAATGAAATTTTAATTATCAAAACACCATGAGCATAAAATAATTAATTTTATCCTATATACATAAATTTAAAATATTTCGTTGAAAAGAAAACGAAACAAATTTTAAAATAACTAGCATTATGGCATTAGCAATAAAAGCATTTAGTTTGTGAAAAGATGTAGAAAAAATATACTTGAGGGTAAAAACATCAATAGTGAATTCAGTTATTTTTAAAAAAGGGAGCGGAAAAAAAAAGCTTTGTTGGGTTTAACAAAGAGTTGTTCCAAACAATGTTGTGTGCATGAGGTTTTTTTTTCCTTCTTGTGTAGGGAAGGCTGAACATAACTGAAGAGTTCATGCTATAGTCTCTTCTCCCTTCGTTTTGACCAAAGTGATGAAAAAAAAAAAAACTTCTCCAAGTTGTCTTTCCCGGCCTTGAACACGTTTTCCATATTTTCTGTTTTATAGAAAAGAAAAAAAAGAGAAATACCTTTGAAAATAAAAAAAGGGGGCAATTTTTAACGGCAGTTTTTCTTCTGCGTTATTTCTTCAGTCCATCACGCTTTCTTTTGAACAGTTTGTTTAAGTCTTTGATATCCCTTCCTTTCAATATTACCCGAGGTTTGTTTCACAGCATTTTTTCTGCCCAACTAATCTTTCTTTCCTTTTAAGGTGACTGCCTACGTTCGATGAACTTTTTTTAAAAAAATAATAATTTTGACAGAACATGTGAATGGTCAGCTTAAATGAGATATCAAATGATGTTAAAAAGTAAAATTTGAATAATATATCAAGAAGTTTTTAAAATTTTGGAAAATTTGAGTGAAAAAGGAGCGAAAATCAATGTTTACGTGGTAGACCACTGACACAATTCTAACCAATAAAAACACAATTCCTTTATACTGCATACTTACTTAACCATTATCTACAATTGGAACTAAAAGTTTTAAAAAAATTTAAAAATTCTTTGAAATATACTCAATTATGGCTAAAAAGAGCAAATTTACAGTATTTTTAAAAAGTTTTTTGTGTTAACACAGCTAGTAAATGACCAAATTTTAACCAGGAATTAAGTTCTAGTAAAGAAACACAGTACATATGGTTCATAACACTATCACCAAATTTCATGGAAAAATTCCTACTAGTTTTTGAGTAAGGACTGCCAGCGTGAATCGAAATGAGGAAAAATATAGTTTTTCAGAAAACGCAATCAAAGATTTATTCATACAAAACAAGTAAGTTATACTAATTTATAAACCTTAAAACTTTTCACAAAGTTTTGTAAAACATTTATGCAGCTTATACTTCCTTAGATTTCACTTTTTATTAAATTTTCATTTTTATGACTCATTTTGCATCAAGTTACAGATGCTCGCTAAAATCTTAATTTTGCATTTCTTGGAAAGCCGTATGCATTTTCTCAAAACAGGATTTTTAATAGCTTTCCAGTAGTGCTGATAATGAAGAGAAGCAGTCATAATAAGATAATAAACAGTAAATAAGTATTTTCACATAAACATACAATTAAATATTTTTTACTTGGATGATTTACGTAAAAAAGGGTGATTTTTCTAACATACTGAACAATTACGGAATTGTGTCAAAATATATTTATAATACAAAAGCATAATACACATGTATCCTTTCAAAATTCGCCACAATTGTAAGTCGGACCTTCCGCTTGTTCGTTTTTGTCTGATTTTGATTTTTTCGCAGCTCGTCTCTTCTTTCTGGCTATTTTTGTAGCTGGCAACGAGCAGCGTTTTGATTGTTCAACTCTAAATACATCAAATTCTAAGTAATTTTTTATGGTAACTGCATCAATTGTGACACCTATATTTTCAAATACAGGTATTAGTCCTAGAAAGCCAGAGTTAAAGAGCAAAACTGATAGATATCCACCAAGCTGCAAAGTTTTAAGTTCAACAAACACACGCTTCGGCAACAAGCTCCATAAAACATTGTTGAAGCTTTCGTTTGCATTCTGAGTCAATCCGTGCAAACATTTTTCAAGAAGATTTTGGTCACAGAGGCTCATGTACACCGGTTTTATAATATTTACAATATAGTTCGGTAATCCAGGAGATATATCTGTGAAACGGGCTCCACCATTTGTTTTGGCTCTTTGGTATTTGCACCAACTGTCTGCTGTTTTTGGGCACTGTCCATGCATTGGATTAGTCCTGCTGGAGCAACAATGAAAGAATGCAGCAATAACTGCAGATTGCATGGCTTGCAAATTTCCTGTGTTGCTACGTATAGCAATTCCGTAGTAATTCTGCAGACGGTCAATGAATTTGTCGGTTAACTTTCCCTTGCCACCTAATCCTTTTTTGGTTTTCTTTAATTTTCGAAGTCTGTTGCCAACGCGTTTTTGCACATGTCCAATGCACTCTAGCTTTTGTACCGAATCTTTTCCGTAAGTGTCCTTCACTTCAAAAAACGCTTTACAATCTCCATCCCCAAAATACTGCACATATTTTAGATCGTGGTTTGCTAACGATCGCTGAAAAATTCTTTTTACACCTACAACTTCCATACTGCCAGACGATCCTGAGTGATTTGCACATAAATGTTCCTTCTCGCTTTTAGTTAGGCAAGAACGGCAGTATTGCGAGAGCATTTCAATGTCGAGAACTTTTCCAGTATCGACAGCAATTACTGAAACACAGCCATTCAGAGATGTGTGGCCACGACGTTGCCACGTGCCGTCCACGGAAACCCCACAAGAATCTACTTTTTTCAGTTCTTTCACTCCTTGTGAAGATTCTTGCATGTTCTTCTTACTCGCAGAAATCACCGCTGACAACAGTTTTTCTTCATTTTGTTTAAATGCAACTTTTGACAGGAAAGGCAAGTTCATTGTGAAAAAAAACTTTCTGCCAGCCGTATATCCTTTACCAATGAGTCGCAGTCCCAGTACAAGCAACTGGTTCAAAATATTCTGTTTCCCAGTTTTTGATGTTGAGGAGAAGCCTGTCACAAAACCACACTTGCATGTGACCGAAAAATTGGAATTAATTCCAAACCTGGAATCTTCTGACAGTTTCAACCCCGTATCAAAACAGGTAGGGCAGCATAATATGGAGATCAGGGATACCAGACAGGAAATATCTACTATTCTATTCCCTTGCAATTTTTCTGAACTTGAATTCATCAAATTGAAAGCATCAGCAGCTTTATCAACACATAGCTTAGAAGTACTAGCACTTTGTATGGCCTCATTACTTGTGTTTTCAGGTTTGGTATAACGATTGCCATGAAAGGTTCTCTTTTTCGACTTCCTTCTACAGGATCTAGCTTTTGCCATAATAAAACAATAAAAGCTAAATAAAAATACTAAAATAATTACACAAAACAGAGCAAGAGTGCAGTGTAAAAGAAATTAAAAGCAGATATAAAAAGCAGTAAACGAAGTTGGTAAACCAAAATGTAAACAACAAAATTTGTTGCCACTCTGTACAAATTTCTTTCAAAAACTAAAAATAAATGATTGGCAACATGTAATCTTTTGATATTAATGTTATTTTATAGCCATTTATATCAAGAAAAATGAAAAACACAGCCTAAATTTACATTGTTTACATTCATTTTGACGTTTTCAGCTGACTTCCGGTGCTTCGGAATCTCACTTCCGGTTTTTTTAATTAGCTGTAGCTTTTTTTCTAATTATCAGAAAAGTAAAAGTAAGACATTTTTGGAATCCTAGAAGTCAGTTCTTTTCAAATATGTAATTTAAAAAAAATCAAATTTTTTGACGAAATCGGTCATTTCAACGTAGGCAGTCACCAAAAGTAAAGAGGATAAAAACATGGGAAAAAAAAAACTTTTCTGAAATAGATCGTTTTAAACTCGCACTTTGAGCGGAAAAACTATTTCCCTTTTCGTCCCTTTTTTTTAAGAATCATCTTTTTCTTCTAAGGGAAGAGACGGCAGAGAAAGATTGTACCTTGACAGCAAGATATCCGCACATATTCTTTTTAGATGGTGGTAAATGACGATATGAAGAGATATTAAAAGAGTTGGATAAAATAATCCTAGAAATTGAGGGACTCGTATCTTGTTTTCAATAGTATCACATGATATCATTTAAGCAACATATGTGTACACTGCAAAAAATGGACTGTTGTGTTTACAGTACAATACCGGCAGCCGGGGTTCCTGTAATACTGTAAAATGCACAATAATAAACTGTAAAACTCGCAATTTACAGTTTCTTACTGTAGAGTTAGAAATTTTACAGTTTATTGCCGTAAAATTTAGCTATATTATACTGTAAAAACAACAGTATAATAGTAGCAGCCGAGGCTCCAGTTTAAAACTGTAAAATGCACGGTAATAAACTGTAATAACATTTTACAGTTTATTACTGTAAAAAGAGCAATTTTACATTTCAGTACTGTAAAATTAGTTATTTTACAGTTTATTACTGTGAAATTATAAATTTTTAGTTTATTACTATAAAACTAGCTGTATTATTCTGTAAAAATAGTACTCATTTTTTATGTATAGTAAAAATAGAGAGAAAGGAAAAATAAGAAACTTTAAACCACAAGATTTAATAATGAATAGTTACCTAACATGAAGAAATGAAATCAAAACGTGTATTTTATTTTTAATAGTATAACAATAACAGTCTTACTTAAGCAGCATATGTATATTAATGTAAAGGGAAATAAAAGATATTATCGAAATAGTAGCTGGCAACATATGTGTGTATAAATCGGGAGAATAAAAGAAGAAAAAAACTTAAAAACCAGGATTTAATGATAAATATATACCTGATTTTAAAAATAAAGTCTAGACATGTCTTTTGCTTTCAATAGTATAACACAACCTTATTTAAGCGATATATGTGTATAAACAGAGATAAATAAATGAAAAACTCAGGATTTACAGATGAATACAATTTGAATAAAAAGATGTACTGTTCATTAGATACATAAATACATATTTAGTACTTTCGTTAATTGATAAGAAATAACGCAGTTCTTAACACAAGTTAACATAAGACGACGCACAGAATGCTTTATATTAGTACTTACAAAATGTAGTAAATAAACAAACGTTTTTATTAGTCAATTTTACTGTCTAAAGTATTCATATCATGATTTTGTTTGAATTCTAGCTGCACGAAAATGCCAAGTTTTAGCTCACTAGTGTTTTTTTAGCATTCTTTTTCTTCATTTATTGCAATAGCTAAAGAATTTCTGAAAGAATTCTTGAAGCAGTTTAGATAAGCTTAGGTATAAATTGATTTAAATCCGAATGTTTGACTATATCCTTTTCTTTCCACAACGTATATTTCAGCAGGAAAAAAAAAACATTAATAAACTAAATAGATTTTTTTTTCAACGCAGCTGAAAACACTCATACTGGTTCAGAACAGGATGCTAAAATCGTGAATGACATATCTTTTTCGCTGTGGACAAGGACACACAAAGAACTTTTTTGTTCTAAACTCTGCTTTAAAAAAGAAAAATCTTTTTCAAAAGAACTGAACTTTCTGCTACTGCTATATTCGACAGCTGTTTTTTTTATTTGTAAGGAAAAAAGCATGGAAATGTTCTGCAATTAGACGTGGAGGTTTGTGATGGCGAACAAAGAGTAATCACTAATATTGAAAGCGGAAATGGTAGCTCTAGTTATGTAGGAACAAATGGTGGAAAAAAAATACTTATAATAGTTTATATAAATAAATTAGAGACATGCTTTCGTGAGTTTTTACGACTGAGATTGATTAAAAAAATAGAAAAACAAGTATTAAATCATTGCAAAAGACGATTCATTTTGACATCAAAACCATCAAAAAATGATACTCAGGTTACTAACAACTTAAAAGAGGTGTTCAATCTTTTAAAAGAAGATAAATTTTGACATCAAAATTGTCTCTTGAATGATATTCAAAACACCCATATTAAAACTAAAGAAATAATATTTTTCTATATTTAGAGCAAAAGTTAAAAATCAGCATTTTGAAACATCATTAGGACTACATCAACGGACGAATAATGCATAGATCTTAAAATATAACGGAGAAGTTGAATACTTCACGAAATTCAATGTCAAAGTTGTCAGAGAATGTTGAATTGGGTACTACACTGTAAAGAATGAGTTGTTTTTATAGTATAATAGTAAAAGCAGAGGTTTCAGTTTAAAACTGTAAAATCGCAGCAATAAACTGTAAAACTAGCTGTTTTTAATTTTACAGTCTATTACTGTAAAATTAACAATGCTACAGTTTATTACTATTAAATTAGCTGTATTATACTGTAAAAACAACAGTGTAATACTGGCAACAGAGGTTCCAGTATAAAACTATAAAATGCGCAGTAATAAACTGTGAAACTAGCCATTTTACAGTTTATTTGCTGTAAACTAGCAATTTTACAGTTTACTACTGTAAAATTAGCATTTTTACAGTTTATTACTCTAAAATTAGCATTTTTACAGTTTATTACTCTAAAATTCGCATTTTTACAGTTTATTACTGTAAAATTAGCATTTTTATAGTTTATTACTGTAAAATTATCATTTTTTACAGCTTATTACTGTAAAATTGGCATTTTTACAGCTTATTACTGTAAAATTAGCATTTTTACAGCTTATTACTGTAAAATTGGCATTTTTACAGCTTATTACTGTAAAATTGGCATTTTTACAGCTTATTACTCTAAAATTGGCATTTTTACAGCTTATTACTGTAAAATTGGCATTTTTACAGCTTATTACTGTAAAATTGGCATTTTTACAGCTTATTACTCTAAAATTGGCATTTTTACAGCTTATTACTGTAAAATTGGCATTTTTACAGCTTATTACTGTAAAATTGGCATTTTTACAGCTTATTACTGTAAAATTGGCACTTTTACAGCTTATTACTGTAAAATTGGCACTTTTACAGCTTATTACTGTAAAATTGGCACTTTTACACCTTATTACTGTAAAATCGGCATTTTTACAGCTTATTACTGTAAAATTGGCACTTTTACAGCTTATTACTGTAAAATCGGCATTTTTACAGCTTATTACAGTAAAATTAGCATTTTACAGCTTATTACTGTAAAATTAGCATTTTTACAGCTTATTACTGTAAAATTAGCATTTTTACAGCTTATTACTGTAAAATTAGCATTTTTACAGCTTATTACTGTAAAATTAGCATTTTTACAGTTTATTGCTGTAAAATTACTGTAATAATAGCTGTATCATACTGTAAAAACAACATTCACTTTTTGCAGTGTGGATTCGATATGAAACTGCTGCCATTTTGGGACCAGGAAACACTAGTAAGTTACTGTATTGCCAAATTTATCACTTAGTTATTAACTCTAATTGCTCAGCTACGTGCTATTCAATGCGAATATTGACGCAATAAGCAAACCCAAATAAAGTTTAATGTTTGCAAATAAATACAGATTGCATGAAATTGGTTGATAGGTCTGCTTACGGGAATAGGAACCCCAATTGTTAGTCAAAATGAAAATATCGATCTAAGTAAATTCCAAAATTGTTGATGCATTTAATTATCATAACAATTAGCTGCAATTTTTGTTGTGAGGGAAAATATTAAGTAACTTACCGCTTTCATTTAAAAACAGTTAAGGTAGTACTTCAATTTTTATTAATTTTTATCATTACAAATAAAAACAATATCAAATGACTTATCTTATAATGTGTTTTAAACAAAGGCACTGAAACTGCACCATATTTTTTTTGGTTACTCTTATTACATATAATTTTACAAAAATTAATTAAAACTTTAAATCAGAATATTTTTTCGCGATTTCTTATTATAGTGATGAAAACTGATCAATGTTGTTCTGAACAATGTTTTATTTTATAAAACTTTATATTTTAATCAAAATTGCATTATTTTTTAAATGCTTCTAAGACTTAAATTACTCTCATCTGAAAGCTAAAAGATATTTTTTTCCTCTCTTTTCTCTCTATCAGTTCCTTCTTTTCTTTTAGGGGAAAAAAAAGACGAAAATCTCAGAAAAATCGAAAGCAGAAAATTTCTTACATTGGAAATGGATCGCTTTGCACGAATCCTAGATAAGACGAAAAAAAAAATAGTTTCTTCTAACTCTATTTCTTTAATTCTTCGCATTTTTTAGCTTTCAGCTTTTTAAGTTCGACGGTGATAAAAAAGGAATGTTGAGTTGACAGCAGGCAATCCGTACATCCCTTTTCACCCTTGACGAAAAAAAAGTGCCAAACGAGTTAGGAACAGATGCTAAAAAGGTGAGGGTGTGGGTAAAGATTTTTTTTTTGCTAAAGAAAAAAGAAAATTTTCTTTTCTTCGTAGCTTTAAGAAATAGATGACCATGAAGACAGATTAAGAATAGTAAGTGTTATAAAGTGATAATAGTTATTCCGCAGCATAATTATTATTAAATGGTTACCGTAGAGTCGGGTTACTTGGACCCTAGGGGGTTACTTGAGCCCATTACAGTAAAATGATAAAATCTGGGTTTGGTACTTACTAGTTGAAGACTTGCACGTAGTTCCTCCTTTCTCCGCTAGGTACAAGCACTTTGCAGTCTCTAACGCTAGTACCAAACCCAGATTTTATCATTTTTCTGTGGGCTCAAGTAACCCCCTTGTGGGTCCAAGTAACCCGACTTTACGGTACTTTAATCTTTGATGAACATATCTATACCTAAGAACGTATTCATTTGGTATATTGCCGTGCTAAACACAAAAGTCGTATTTGCACTTTTTAACAAAATTGAGTCACCGTCTCCAGGTGATTCTTTGTGACGTATTTTACCTGAATACAAAATTTTATGATCATTTGGTGATCGAAAATAATTTTCAAAAAATTTTGAAAAAGTATCACCTGAATTAAATACAAAAACTTTAAAGAGTGCTTTCTCAGTTTGATCTCGACTGCAGACACCACTTTTGCGCTAAGCACGGCAGTATAGTTTAATATACCATGTGGATTAAGGTTAAGCTATTTTATATCTTTTAGTATACTTCTCTTCAATAGAAACTGTAGATGACCCCTGTTACAAGAAGTGTCCGGAGGGACCCGGGTTCGATCCCAGCCGATCAAAGATCCACCGTCTTGATTAATGGTGGCTGGGAGGCGTTAAAAATGTCGTGGTCACAAAGTCCTCCAAGTGAAACGATACCTCTGGGGGTGCTGGGCCTAGGGTTTGCTCGACCCTAGGTTCTGGTTCAAAATTAAGAACAGGGGACCTATCTCGTTAAACCACGAAGCTGTGGTAGGTACGGGGGACCCTGGAGTGTGAAATGAAGTGAAATGTTACAAGAAGTGCAGGTAAGGTTAGAGTCAGCTTTTAAGTTCATTTTTTTTCTTTTTCAAAATAATTTAGCAACACTACACAGCTCACCGTATCTCTCAGTAATGCTTAAGTCACTCTCTATAAGTTACTTCCGAATTTCGTAAATCAATTTGGGCAACTGACGTTAAATGAAATTTTGATTTAGCATAGAATGATTCGATTGTCCGAAAAAATAGACCGAATTAATTCTAATTTTTTCCCCTTTTGTGACACTATGGTTATAAGCGAAACTCTTTCACCGTAAGAAAGCCTTATTTATATATTCTGTTTATACGAAGCTATTTGTAAGGATAAAAACCCTTTCTATACGTTTTTTTTATGTTTTAACTTACTTTTGTTCTCGTTTTCAAAATGATTTGGCAACACTGCGCAGCTTATTGTATCATCCAGAAATGATTAAATTACTATTTTCGTAAGCTAATCTTTAATTAAGTAAATCTATCTGCGCAATTAGCAGAAATGAATTTTTAGTTAAGCAGAGAATTGTCCTAATAATTGATTTGTCCTAATAAGTAGAAATTATAATTATCTTTTTCTCTTTTGTGGCGTTCTGTGACATGGTTATTTTTATATACGAAACTCTTTCAACGCATAAAAATTCGCTTTTTATTCATTCCTTTTATTATTTCACACTAAACTAAAAACTTTTTAATGACTTTATATTATTATTTTATAACTCCAATTTCATTTTTCAAGACATACTCCAGTAAGATTTATTTTAATAAACATTTTATTAGGCGACTTAGATTGTGAACGAGCGTGGAACAAAAATGTTATCTCCACAACACTTCACATGTAAAAGCGAAAACTTTTATTCAAGTTAACGATGACCAAATTTTTATGGCTATGGCTTCTAACCTCCAAAAGCAGCTTAAAAAGATAATCCTGCCCAGATAATATCTTATCTATCTTGGTTATGTTCCAATAAAATTTGGTCCTTAGATGGAAGATTAATTTTAAGTTAAATGTGCAGGTATCGACTTTTATTATTCAAGGTAAAAATTGGGCAAGGACGGTCGATTCTAAGTCATAATTGAACAATAATTGAAGATAATTGTCTTCTCGTATGAATCTAATGTAGGCATGATTAGGGAAAAAGATAGCGAAAATGGCACGCCCAAACAACAAAAGATTTAAGTTGGCAGCTGCTACAAAAATATTTACTTTTTGGCTAAATTGCTTTGCATGGTAGGTATTTCGATCAGTGAAGGAATTGTTTCTAGAAAAACAATGTTCCAAAAGTTTTTTTTTCTCAGACAAATTTACTCATTCAAAGCTATTGCACACTATAGACAAAAAATCCATTATGGTGGCAAATAAAAAATAAATAAAATCAAGAGTAAAACAACTAAAACAATTTATACTTCTAAAAAGTTTAAATGTTTAGACTTTAGATCAAACAGTGAGGTATTGAAAATGTCTAAATAGCGACAGTAAATGTTTAAAAGTTTGCAAAATTTCATGAAACAAAAACTATCAACATATTTAAATTTTGTAAAAAAAATTTTTATAACATTCTTCCTCTAAGACTAATTTGACTTTTAAGAGTTACATTGAAGTCTCATTCGACTTCTAAGAGTCTTTTTGGGAAAACTATAATTGGGACTTTCTTCTAGATGACTCCAAAAATAAAAGCCAATTTTGTGTTAGCCCACTAGTTTCTATCACCTTAAGAGAAATATTACAATATATATTTTTAAAAAATATCTTTAAAAAACGTTTACATTAGGTCTTAAAGAGATTTTCCCTTTTGCCTTTTTCTCCAATTAAAAGAATCCAACAATCAGTAAATTATGTCTAAACAAAATTTGTTGCTGGAAATTTAGAATACAACGCTAGTTATAACGATCACTCGTTACAAAGACCATCCTAATATAACGACCGATGAGAAAACCCTAAACTGTACCCTATATTCTACCTCTTATAGCAACCACTCGTTATAAAGGCCGTTTTCTGTTGGACGGAGATGGTCGTTATATCGAGCTTCGACTGTATTACAAAGAAAATAACACTACGATGTAATTTTACTTTCTCACTAAAAGTCTGAACTATTAAAAATATTTATGTCCATCAGGGAGTTACTAAGAGTCTTTTCGCCGTAAAAAAGTAAGAAAAATCTGGATTATTTTGGAAGAAGATTACGTCAGAAATGTTAACTGCTTGTTGAAATAATAATAAGACTCTTAAGCAACTGAAAGTTGCTCCATTGCTCTTACTTAGAAACACAAAATGAAAATTTTTGCTTAAATTTCTAAACGAGAAGTAATCAGGTTTCCTAAAAAAGTTACTTTGTCGTGAAGAATTTAGTTAATTATACAAACATATACACACACACACCTTCAATGTTTATTTTTGAACTTTTTACTTAATTTCTACGGAAAATTCTACCTTATTGCTTGGAAGCCGAAAACATAAGAAGCTTAGATTTTTTTAGAAAAGTAAAATATATCTTATTATTATTATTATTATTTTTAATTTTTAAAGAAACACAGGAAGTTTTCTTGTGCGAGTCAAATAAAAAATGAATAATTTGTGTGCTCTTATAATGTAGCTAATTTTTTCTCGAAATATATAATTGATGGAGATTTGCATATATATATATATATTAGTGACGTTTGCCGATAATATATTAGAAATAAAATGTATAATAAATGTTTAGTATCATTATAAATTAACAAACCCATTTAAAAGTTCATTAAAATACATACAGAAAGAAATCTTGAAACTCACATTTGATTTTGGACAATGTTCACGAGAAAATTTGCAGTACAATTAAAAACTGCAACTGTTAATTATTTTGAAAGTGTAAAAATCAAGTAACTCATTTCAAAACATTTTTTCTGACTTAATATTGGCTAGTAAATTATTAAAAATTAACAAGTGTTAAATGAAACCCAAAGTGGCAATGAAAATTATCTTTTTTTTTTTTTTTTGAACAAACCACAGCATCAGAAAAAAATATCAATCCCCCCCTCCCCCACCCCCGAAAAAATATTCCGTTCAATGTTTTTTCAACATTAAAAGCTTTACTACCGGTTTAAAAAAGAAGGAAAGAAATATCGATTGATTACTTTTACATGCATCAACTGGAAAATTTATCGAGAAAAAAAAACAGCAATTTTTTCGCGCTTCAAAACACAAAGAATAACGAGGTTTCCTCCAAAACACATTCCTCCCACTCTCAGCAAAATATTCAACTCCATACTTTTTACCCTTTTATCAGCGATTCAACAATAAAATAAATTTCACGAACTGAAGTGAAGTAGCTACCAACTGTAGACTTCGAGAACGCACAGAACGATGGAAATAAATATTTTTTATTTATTCTACCAATAATAAGAAATCGTTCTACGTTAGTTCCTCAGGATTTACTCCCCTCCATGGGATAATCCACCATACGGCAAAACCATCGATCCATTTTTTATAGCGGCCATGAATTCAGCATTTACACCATTCAAAACATATGATGGAAGTAAAAGAAAATCGCCTGCGATATCTTTATGGATTAGCAGAGGATGATTTAGGCACTACAACTTCAACCGGCGCAATTCCGAGAATTCATATCGCCTTTTTATCATGCCCCCGCTTTCTGTTTGTTTACATTTTCGAAATGAAAAGCCTGATAAACCTGTTTGTTTGATACTTTAAGGTGCTCGGAGGGCGAAAGAAAGAGTTTTCAGAAAAGATATTTTTGTACCGACGTTCAAAAATGGATTTGTTTGGAGCATTCGCTTATTTGTGGAGAAATGCATAACTGCAGGCAATTTTGGAACGTTTTATTTGAATTATTAACGCAACTCTGCTTTTTACTTAAAGAATTCTTTGCACATTTGGCACTAAAACTGCTGTGAATACATGTAGATAATTTTTCACTCTTAATGTCGTGAGTATTAATTGCTAAGTAGTTAAGATATTGATGACTTGTGGAAAATTAAACCAAGAGAAACTTCGGTTTAAATAGGGACCTCGATGTCATAACCTGGCGTTGACACTGAATTAAAGGGACATTAAAAGTGAAAACATCAAGTTTAACGTAAAAAGATAAGAAAAGGTGTGATTGGTAGAATTTAAGTTTCACTTATATTTAAACAATATCTGATAGATACGCGGAAAGAAACAAATCTTGCATTCATAAATACTTGTGACTTATATCGAAGTTATTTCCTCTCTCAAGGTCAGCATTGACAGCAAGTGCATGTCCTTCGACAAGTTTTAATTCAAAACTTGAAACTAGTACCCTAACTGAAGTTTTAAATGTATTGTATATAATACTACAGATGCTATCAATTAAATCCATGTAACACGTTGCTAAAAGTTAAAAAATTCCAAGTCAGAAAAATCAAACACAATAAATATTTTGACAAAACATTTATCTTTAGAAAAGGAATTTTCAACTTTCAGCAGCTTCGAATTTTATTTAATATTCATCAAAAATATATACTGTTGAAGATTACACTTATGAGATAGTTTGTAAAATATTTATGTCTTCTTTGAACTTATACACAGAAGGCATTTGTCAATCAAGAGAGAGAGGACGAGAGAGAGAGAGAGAGAGAGAGAGATGAGAGAGAGATGAGAGAGAGAGAGAGATGAGAGAGAGAGAGATGAGAAATACAGAAAGAAAGACAGAGTAAGAGAGATAGAGAAAGATTGAGAGAGAGGAGAAACTATGGTTAGTATACTTTATATGCATGCATAAATTCATCTATCTCAAATGATGGGACAAACAATATTAAAGGAAAAATGTCTTCTCTAACATCTTTAATCAGCCTCTACAGATACATGGACAGGGATAGATGGATATGCTAGTATCAGTATGTATCAAGTACGTGGTCTATTTTAACAACCAAAATATTTACACCATATTTAATGTAAATCCGTCAATGTCAAAATAGAACCGCACATGTTTTGCCAACGCATCTGATTTACAAAGGGATTACACCTCGTCAGAGCGAGAAACAGGAAGCCCCCCCCCCCCCTCCAAGTAGGCGAAAGTAAAAGATTTATGTCTTCTCTGAATTTACACAGACGGCGTTTGTCAATCGGAAACTTACGTTTAAGTAAGCTGGCTTAGAGCACCAATCTCAGATTTAACCAAGCCAGGCGTGACTTTGCAAAAGCACATCTCTCCCCGACGTCAAGAGCCCTCATAAAACGACCTCTCCGGATACACCCCGTTGACCCCGTTCTACCCTCCCAAGTGATCCTGCCACGGACTAAGCTGTCCAATTCGGAACGCGAGGGACATATTTTAGGAGTCATAAATTAGTCTGGTTAGCAGATAAGACAGGGAGAAGGCTGTCACACATTGGAGGCCTGTTGGTGACTCAACTGCAGAAAGTGAAGCTCTAGTTCCAGTGGCTTGCTTTTTTATCGGCGGTGTTGCAGCTTTTAATCCAACGGATCTGGGAGAGCGTACTCGAAGTTGACACAGAACAGCTATAAACTACCGTCTTTGTTAAGGATGTGAATCATTGCAATATCTCGAGGAGCTCAACAGCAAGTGGATCAATGGATAGTTTGAAATAGGAAGTGCTTTGTTTCAAGCGGTTTTGGTTTTATCGGAGTTGAGAGTTTTCTTATCGCCCGTACCGCTGTTCAAATGGCTTTTTTGCAATGAGCTATTAATGTGGGAAATAAATGGGAAGATTCACTTGGGCAGCCAGTTTTATCTAAGGAGAGGGTGGGAGGTTCGGTTATAAGGAGCCAAAGTTTTCACTGGGGAAGGGGGGATTGGAAGGCATATAACAATTAAATTCAGTGTGTATGCGTTGGAATATTATGATTGGCCATATATCTTAAAAAGAATGACTCTAGGGTCGACGGATAACCCCCAAAGCCCTCTCCTCAATTTGCCATTTAATAGCTTTTTTAATGTACATGAAGGCTATAATTAAATTTATGATGTTGGGATCTGCGTAAAGATTGCTCTAGCAGGTTTAAGTCATTAAACTTTCATGTCCCTTTCATATGAACGATGGGGATAAGAAATTTTCAATAAGAAAGCATTAGTTTAAAATTATAGCACCGGTCCGGGAAAAGTGCGTTGGAAGGAAAACAACAGTTTAGAAAGAAAAAAACTTGAATTTTACGTACATTTGTTTGAACTAGCTCTACATTGTCTCTAAATTGGGTAACGTGAATTATTACCACTTTGGGAAAAAATCGCTGATTTCTTAAGTAGAGTAAGCTAAGAATGATGTCAAGAGCGTTTGAAATGCTTTTGAAAAAAAATATTTTGTGTCATAAAACGTTACTCGAATTACGTTTGAATGGAAGTTAATGTGAGGGGAGAAAAGGGAATGATTAAACGAAATGAAAGAGACTACGGGAGGCTTAATTTTTTTGTTGCAAAAAAAAAAAAAAAAAACAAAAAAGCGACTTACTTCAAGATCAAGAAGCATTTAATTCGAAAAAAAAAGTAAGGGGAAGGGAGGGGGAGAGAGAGAGAGAGAGAAAATGGGGAGACGGGAGGGAATTGTTAAATAAACGAGCTCGAAAATGACAATATTTAAAATATATCGTTGTTAAACGAAAAGAGAGAACGTTCGTTTTGCATATCACAAAAATCATATTCAAATACATTGTTTGAAAATGAAAATTTATGCAAAACTCGAAAAGAATAAGTAGATTGCATGTTTTTAAAGGAATGTTTGAGTTTTTCCGTGAAAGAAAATTTTTCTCCTTTTTCCAGTCGCTGCTTGAAAAACATTATTTTAACTGAAGAATAAGAGTGCAAGAGAATAAACAGGTATATTTAATATTTAATATGCTTAATTAACCCTTAACGGATCACAGCAAGTAAAAACAGGGGTTATATTTTGTTTGAAACTGGATAATTTTATGATAAAAGGTGTTATTTAGCACTGGATACTTTCCTTAAAAAAGTAATTTAAAGTCAAAAGAACTAAAATGAATAAGTAATAAATACACATAATACATGGTAGTTTAAGATTATTTTAGTAAGAAGGAGAAACAATTTTCGTCGGTAAAGATTCAAACAAGAGTATTTTTTGAAAGGAAATATGAGCCACAATTGTTAGCAATGTGTATTAAAAACTGTTAAATTTTGTGTAACAAAAACAATATATATATATACAGGGTGTCCACTCCAATCGTGGACCAATAGCTAATTTCTAAACCGTTAGAGATAAGCATAGAGTTTATTTAGAAAAAAATCTCCAAATTATGAAAGGAATTTTGGGTCTATTCAATGTTTTTCAAAAAATCAAATTTTGAAAGAGTTACGAAATTTAATTTTTATTCAGCCCCCCAGTCCTATCAATCATATTTAGTAAAACATTCTTGACACTGTAACGTTTAAAACTAAAAAAAAATCACTCTTCTACCTCAAAAATTGACCGAGTTATGACGTTTTGAAAAATCAAGATTTTGAAGGATTTCGCATACGGTCCCTTAAGCGATCTCTCGATGACGTCATGAAATAATGCAAAATCTTGATTTTTCAAAACGTCATAACTCGGTCAATTTTTGTGGTAGAAGAGTGATTTTTTTTTTGTTTTAAACGTTACAGTGTCAAGAATGTTTTACTAAATATGATTGATAGGACTGGGGGGCTGTATAAAAATTTAAATTTCGTAACTCTTTCAAAATTTGATTTTTTGAAAAACATTGAATAGACCCAAAATTCCTTTCATAATTTGGAGATTTTTTCCTAAATCAACTATATGCTTATCTCTAACGGTTTAGAAATTAGCTATTGGTCCACGATTGGAGTGGACACCCTGTATATTTAAAACAAGGCAATTTTGAATTAGCTGGCGAAAACTTTGAATAATAGCATGCTGTTCTGTGTAAAGTTTAATACTTTTTAAAATCCTCTTCTTTAACCCATGAAACTACTTAGGTTGATTTGTGTGAAGTAATGTTCTCAAACTATTATAGCAAACTTAGGTCAGTTTTATTAAAATATTATAATAACATCTAAACTTATCGTCATAGGCAGTTATTTAATATCATCATGCTGTAATACCGACATTTGATGAAGTGATTTTTTAAAATACCTAATACAAAATAACGTAATATTCAAAAGCATGGCATTATCTTTTCTATTTTAAATACTATAATTGCCTTATTGTAGTTAAGATGGCTCATATTTCGAAATTTACTGATGATGATTTTAATTATTGTAGTAAACTATTACTTCAGCAATAACTAAAATCAAACTTTGCTGAACGAGTCATAATATTTACAGGTCCTTTATAAAGTTTAGAAATTATTAAGGGACATTTTTTCTTTCAATAAATGATGAGAAGTAAGATTGAAACAACACAAATCATTTATGCAATCATTAGTTTATTTTTATAAACATATTGTCTGTGTTTGTGTTTTCTTACAACCGATACATAATTTGTTTTGAATGACAAAAGACATCAACAGATAATAGCTTTACCGAGGAATACTTCAATACAATAGAAAACAAAGACTAATTAGGGGAGACTGGGGACGGTTGTGACGCGGGGCGGTTGTGACAGTCGTCATATTAGCTAAACCATAATTAATACCTGGTTGAAGCAAAGAGAGAGAGTAGCAGCATGTTTGTCTGAATGTGTGTCAAAGCATTGCGGTAGCCATCGAGCGACATTAACGCTAGCAGAGGGGTTGATTACTTTTTAACCGTCAAAAGTAAGTTTTTTTGTTCGATGTCTTTTAGTAATTCCTGTTGAATGGGTACAGATAGAAAAATGAAAGTTTTCTCCTCGTTAGTAGTGAACCTTAATAGTGAAATAGCAGTGATTACTTTTTATGTAGGCTATTTTGTATTGCCATGGCGATTGCTGTTTTCAAAAGTAGTGGATTGGGGTCGGTTGTGACAAATTGCGTGGGGACGGTTGTGACACGAGTAAAACATGTTTTTATCATATTTGATGCCCATAATACGCTTGGAGAAGACAGAAATAGGGCAGTGTGACCTAATGAAATATAAAGAAGCTTATAAAGAAGTGAAACTTTTTTTCTTTCGGACAGCTTTGGAAATGCAACGTTAATCGTAAGTCTTTGCTACGAAACATTCATTCGTAAACGCGATGGAGCCGGCCGGCGCTGTCACAATGAAAACAACGTGTGCATAGGTTATATTGCTCATAATAAAGTGCTTTTGAGCTTACATATACGCTGAAAGCAGATATGAGAGTAAAATGGCTACTGAGAAATGGTTCCGTTCATTTATGAATAGAAATGTTTCACGTCTGTTCGTGTAGCTCATGCAACTAGCCTTTCAAGAGTAACAAGCTTCAATAAAACAAATAAATGTGGAATCTTTCTTTGATACTTGAGAATTGTTATGAACAGACACGGTTATGACCCACAGGATGTGCATAATGTTGCCAAAACAGACGTTACGAAATTCCAAAAACCTGATATTTTTGTAAGACTTGGTATAAGGCTACTTTAACTGAACGAGACACATTGTTAAATGTTAAACTTTCCCAGATGAAGGTTATGTTGAATTACGTTTCATATTACTTGAAATTAAAAGTGATCTAGACTGCTTTGCTGTATTTTTGAACTTGTCACAACCGACCCCAAGCACTGTCACAACCGCCCCTGGGGTGGGGTCGGTTGTGACATTTTTTCCTTTTTTGTTTAATTTGGTCCCGTGAGTTAACTATTGTACTTAGAGAGAAAATTTTAGTGTTTATAAGCAGGCAAATAAACACTTTAACATAAAAACAACTTTAAACGAGCTCACAGGCATTGCTAAGGGATCTATGGGGGAGCAAATGAAAATTGTCACAACCGTACCCAGTCTCCCCTATAAGTGTAACGATTGCGGAAATGTTACACAACAATGATGGACGGATCAAAGTAACTCCATTAATTTTATTAACTAGTACTTAAAGCAAGGCCGTATCCAGAAAGAAATTTCGGGAGGGGCCCAGTTTCACACATTGCCGAAACACACATACATTTTGTATGCGTTATGAGTCTAATTTTCTCGCTGACGCCCCCCCCCCCCCACGATGTTTGATGTGTGTGTGTTGTTTTTTTTTTTATTATTATTTCTTTATTCTTATTCTTTTCTTGAACTGACCTTTAAGTGGGGTAGAATATCCGTAATTTTAGGGGGTCCGGGGGTTTCTCCCTCGGATAAATTTTTGAAAAAAAGTTTTAAAATTCTGCATTTTGAGGCCTTATATGGGGCAATTGGGACTTCAAAAACATGTCGGAAAAATAGGCAAACAACAATCATCTCATAAATTTTCTGCATTCTTTTGCAAATTAAGACTAATCAAAGCATAAAAAAAATGTTTAGTTTAACAAACGATTAACATTAAGCGACAGAGAGGAAGGACGAGGGAGGGGAAAAGATTAACACATTATTACTTGCTTACATCGGTTTTCCTTATAGTTACATAGTAGTTTTTGATCAGTTCCCAACTCACCGACAGACACAGAACTTAGTAACATAAAATAATCAATAGTATAAAACACATAAAATTCTTTAAAAGAAATTGTGTAGAGATTTAAAAAAAAATTAACGAGAGGGTAACATTCTGGCAATTTAGTTAATTCATAGTTTAATTATTTGATAAGAAATAAGATTGAAGCACTTTTAAAGGAGTTTCAAAAAGGTATTTAATGATTTTCAAAGACTCTAGAACAGTTAAAATTCTTTAAAGCATTTCATTTGCACTTTCCAGTCTCTGACGTTTTAATAGTTGATTGGACAGTCTTACGAAATTGTTAAAACTTTGAAAGACAGATCTTTTTAAGATTAAAAATAGATATTAAAAAATACTTATAACGACAATTTCTTTTTCTATCACTAGTACTGCAGAAAACGAAAAAGAATACAGGTAGGGTAATATTTTTTCTCGTGCTTAACATATTAATAAAGGAATCAATTACAAAGTATATAACTTCTAAAATACTGAATTAGGTATTTAATGAATAGTCAGAAATGAAACATGTGAGTCACAAAAAATTATTTTTGAAAATATGCTACAAAAAATGCTGGAATATGATTTTTGCATTACGCAGAATATTTTTTTAATCAAGGAGCTGAGTTTCGCTCAACTTGATGCCCACCTCCCCCCATTTGTGTTAGAAACTTTAAAATTCAAGGTTTACAGCTACATTTAACAAAATTTTCAAGGTTTTTAAGCATTTGTAAATGGAATTTTTTTAAAGTAACTTTTGTCTAAGATTGGTCAGCGTCCAACAAAGACGGTCTGTGCACATATCCGTTTTCGTGTGGTCTTGTTGATTGAAGACATGTTTAGCTATTAAAATCCCTCGAGGGTTACAAATGCTTATAAATGGGGACCAACAAAGTACCATCTTAATTGAATCAGGGTGGTGAGAAGCAATCTCAGCCTAGTCGGAAACTAGGAGCCCGGCGATTAGGGGGTAAAAATCTGAGTGGTGTAAGTTTTATAAGTTTTATGGGGGAGGGGGGGGGCGCCGATCAAACTGACAAGTAGCTTGCCTTGAGCCTGAATTGATTTGGGAAAGAGAGCTGGAAGTGCTAATGAGAGTCTTGTTTTCAAGTATGTTTTGCAGCTATTGAAAATTTGAATTGTCTTGTTTTTTTTTTGTACTTCTTCAAATTTTCACTCGTTTAATAGTTAAAAGAAAAAAAAGCTTTTTTCTTTGCCACTTGAAATTTTAAGAAAAAAGAAAACTTTTTTTTTCTGTTTTACATCATAAAACATTTCGAGTTTCGGGGGGGGGGCCGGGCCCGTCGGCCCCCCCCTCTGAATACGGCCTTGACTTAAAGAGAGGAACAAGGAATATATTCTTGTTTAATGCTGAAAAAATGATGTAGTAATGAAAGATTTGTTTTTACTTGTAATCAAATGAGCTGGAATATTACACACTGTAGGCATTTTTATAATGCACGTTGCTAGCTCATCAATTAGAAGTTTAAAGGAAATTTATTCGTACAGACCTAAGTAAATGATCTGGATTTTAATAGGAGTTATACTGCCGTGCTTAGCATAAAAGTCATATCTGTACTTTTTATCAAAACTGAGTTATTGTCACCGGGGAGTTATTTAACATACTTAACCGAAAAAACAATATATTTTACGGTAATTTGTGAATAGGACATATTGTTAAAAAACTCTGAAAATGGAATCTGAACAAATATATAGAGGCTAAAATCTTTAAAAAGCAGTTTCTCATTTTGAGTTAAATTAATATCGACAGATTTTTTTTTTTTCATATTTATAAATGCATCTGAGTTAAATTTCATAGAAGACATGAAAATCAAACTATCACTATGCATCCTCAAATGAATGCATAAAGATCTGAAATGCCGACCAAAACTATTGAAAGGAAGTTCCTAATTCCCACAATTCACACCCTGAAGACCATCATATATCACGCCATTTAAACGCATCAACCTCCCATTTTTCACCATCAGCAAAATCATCGCGACACAACCCGATCGTAAACCTCCAAGAGTTTTGCAGAGGATATGAATCATCCATCCAACAACCCCAGCTTTAGACCATCCACAACGAAAGTCGTCTGCACACAACGGATGGAAGTCAACAACTAAACGGGCGTTGTTCGACTGAAAATCGTGGAAGGGTGTCGACTTATTCTCTTTAACCCAATTAACTCGGGCCTCGGTGGTGGGTGGATGGCCGTCTACAAGGATAACGAAGGGATAGTATGTAGACCCAGAGTGGAAAGAGGTAAGGTGGTTTGTCATTTGCATACAAACGAACATGGACATGCGACCAGGATTGCGAGGGTGTGTGAACAGGAAGCAACGTGTTGCATATTAATTTCTAATCAAGGGTTGCAAAGTAGCAAACGCAGTTGCAATAGAGAAGGTTGGAAAGATAAAGAAACTGTGTGCAGTTACTTTTATTTGCTATGAATTTGAGAAAATTATATCTTTACAAAAGAAAGTCTGTTCTATATGCATAACAGATTAAATTAACGAGATTCCGCACATTATAATATAACTAAATGCACACAAAACTTTCATCACGTATTGTTGCCTTATTTAATAATTCTAACGATCTTTCAAACCATAAAAAGGTCTTTGGTCTGCTTTGCTTCGAGTAAGGAGGTCAGGTCAGCAAAACAAATTCAACAATATTATTTTTAAATTTTAAAGATTCCAACATTTTCAAAACTAAGCAGTAAGGGCCATGCTCCACATCAGCGTAAAGCAGAAAAATAAAGCAGAAGCGTAAAATGGATTAAAATAGTGTTCCTATGGAAAGTACCCGGATTTTCGGTTTCTGCCTTAGTTTTCGGTCGCGTTTTACGCTGATGTGGAGCATGGCCCTAAGTTACCACCCTTAAACTAGGGATAAGGCTGTATGCAATATACCATCAGCTTGGTTATGTCAATATGAGCGCAACATATAAGAGCGTAAATAGGTAAGGTGGTTTGTCTTGCATACAAACGAGCATGGACATTGGACATGCGACCAGGATTGCGAGGGTGTGTGAACAGGAAGCAATGTGTTGCATATTAATTTCTAATCAAGGATTTCGAACTAGCAAGCGTAGTTGCAAAAAAAAAAAAAAAAAAAAAAAAGAAAAAAAAAAAAAAGTGAAGATTGGAAAGATAAAGAAACCGTATGCCGTCACTTTTGTTTGCTTTGAGTTTGAGAAAATTATATCTTTACAAGAGCACGTCAGTACACATAACATTTTTAATTAAGAAGTTTCTGCACATAAACTCACAGAAAACTTTCGCTACTTATTGTTATCTTATTAAATAATTCTACACGACCTAAAAGGATTGAAGAGGACCTTGGTCTGCTTTGCTTTGTATATGGAGGTCAGCAAAACAAAGGGAACAATACTATTTTAAATATTAAACATTCCAACATATTCATCAGTCTTTTTAAAAGGAATACAAATCCTATTAAATCCTGCTTTGAGTATGGAGGTCAACAAAACAAAGGGAACTATATTAATTTAAATTTTAAAACTTCCAACATATTAATCATTGCTTTTAAATTTAACAAAAATCCTATTAAAATCAAATGTATTTTTCTATCACGCGTACCCTAAATCTACGTATACCCTTTATATTGACTAATTCATATCTACATCTCCAAAATTATCAACACATTTGTATATAAATCTACTTTTTTACTAATTTATAATTATTTGACACTGACTGAGTTAAAAATAAATTCACTATTAGTCAAAGAAAAAAGGTTAGTGAAAAAATGAACTGTTAAAGCAGTTCTAGTTAATGGAAGCAATAGCTCTTAAGAGGGTTATGCTTTAAGTATTTTCACTAGTATAGATATCAACCCTGTATACATTTTTTTAAATATAATACAATCGTTAATTTATAAAAGTATTCCAGTATTAACCATCTAAGAGATTTCAGTTTTACAAAGCGCAAATTCCAACCTAATAGGGGAGGGGTTTAGGCCTCCTAAATCCTCTCCCATAGATCCGCCACATTCTATCTTTTAATAATAGTGAGAAGTAAATACAATTTTATTACTATATTAACTTTTGCTTTTAATTTTGCGTCTTTCATATCAAATGCTTATTTACATACAGGGTGTCCACTCCAATCGTGGACCAATAGCTAATTTCTAAACTGTTAGAGATAAGCATATAGTTTATTTGGGAAAAAATCTCCAAATTATGAAACGAATTTTGGGTCTATTCAATGTTTTTCAAAAAATCAAATTTTGAAAGAGTTACGAAATTTAAATTTTTATACAGCCCCCCAGTCCTATCAATCATATTTAGTAAAACATTCTTGACACTGTAACGTTTAAAACTGAAAAAAAATCACTCTTCTACCACAAAAATTGACCGAATTATGACGTTTTGAAAAATCAAGATGTTGCATTGCTTCATGACGTCATCGAGAGATCGCTTAAGGGACCGTATGCGAAATCCTTCAAAATCTTGATTTTTCAAAACGTCATAACTCGGTCAATTTTTGTGGTAGAAGAGTGATTTTTTTTTAGTTTTAAACGTTACAGTGTCAAGAATGTTTTACTAAATATAATTGATAGGACTGGGGGGCTGTATAAAAATTTAAATTTCGTAACTCTTTCAAAATTTGATTTTTTGAAAAACATTGAATAGACCCAAAATTCGTTTCTTAATTTGGAGATTTTTTCCCAAATAAACTATATGCTTATCTCTAACGGTTTAGAAATTAGCTATTGGTCCACGATTGGAGTGGACACCCTGTATATCGGTTCATTCTAGATAATTATAATGCTCTCATTCAATTCTACTATGAATTAAAAGCTTTTTCTGCGATAAATTTATAAGCGTAAACATTTTCGGAATTAAAAGAAAACTAATACTTTATCAGTATTTCTACTGGAGAAAAAATAAATTTAACGTTCGGAAAGTGACGCACGAGTAAGAAAAGCAAAGATTCGTACATCTGTCAATGCCGAAAATAAGTCAAAGTTACAGATACATTTAAATCCCTGGAAACGTTTAAGTAATTTATAAACTTTCAGGAAGACGGGAAAATTTTAAAACCAATAAAATCTAACTCAACTCCTGCGCTGCCTCTTAAACGCCTTTCAGAGGAAGGTTTGAGAACGCTTCCATCGCCAAACCCCACGAGAGAGTTTTATTTTGGGGACGCGAGCTCAATAGCACGGAACACTTTATTTCCAATAAAAATATCCACAAAACGCCCATTTTTTATATTGATAGATTTAAAGTGAGCGTACATTATGACGTAGTGCTAATGGAATAGCAAAATAGATCCAACGGATAATCAATCAAAAGGTAAAAGGAGAGGGTTCAGAAAGTCAAGAGTAAGCCCCATCTGAGGCAAAAGAATAAAATTAATGATGCCGTATACAACTAAAAAAAAAAAAAAAAAACTTCACAAGCCATCACCGACTTGAGGATGATTGATTGCGCTAACAGAACAACTCCTAAATAGTTCACATTCTTACACTGACCCATCGTTGACTAATGATGAAGCCATCAAAATTTTCAAACTCGATGGTCAAACATCGGCAACAAATGGTTCTGGAGGAATGGTTCTGGAAGTGAAACCACGAGTAGGAGGAAGTGTTGGTACAAGCAAACAGAGTCTATCTCAGGCGATCCTATTGTTGTTGGCTTGGCGGGCGAAAGTAGGACAAGAGTGTCTTGCATGCTAAGTTGTCCACGATGGCCGCTGGGGTCAGAAGTCAAGCAGATCTCCACCCTTCACACCAAAAAGAAAAGCATTTGTCTTCGGCGGGAACGATTCCTGATGGTAATTTGCAATTTCCCACAGGGGATAAAAGAAATTTTTCGAATTATACGACGGTGGCCGCATTTCTTCGGCCACGTTTGTCCTTCGGAAATGAACACAAACCTACAAGTGGCACGAACAAAAAATTCACTGTGTTTGTTTGTGCAGTATGTTCCCGTCCTCTACTTAGTAGATGCCTACTGAAATCCTGGCAAACTGATAGTTAACAAATTGTGTAAGCGCATCAAAGATAACAACATTTGTTAAGGTATAACTCTGATATACCCCCAAAAATTACGCGCCAAATCTGGTTCTCCCTACGGACTTTTAGGGTTGGTGTTTCTTATTTTGGTGTTGCTAATTTAGGTTTTTTTCAGCTTTTAGTTTTTTGCTGTTGTCAAATTTAGTATTTTCTTGTATTTAGTCTCATTTTTTGAGTTTTTTTTTTTTTTTTTTAAGTTTTGTGGCAACAATTTTTGGATTTCGCCAAATTTCCGATTGGGGGGGGGGGGGGACATCAAAATAGTTCCTTTGTTAAATAACCATAACTCTACAGAAAGAGCCTGATGCGAAAACACAGAAGTTCTTTTGGAAAGTCAATAATACGTAAGATACAAGTGCAAGAAGTTGCAAATATCACGATGTAACTTATACTTAATAGTAACTTAAATACAGCGCATACGTAATATTTAAGAATTTGTAATGAAAAAGTTAAACAGCTTAAAATAAAAAAGCAAGAGACGAGTTTTAAAATGGTGTAAAATAAAATGGAACTAAAGAGAAAACAAATCGAAATATAAGTGTAGAAATGTAAGAAAATATTTTACCTAATTTTGATCGTCAGTTGACGCAAGTTTCAGTAATTAGGTTTCCTAGAGAGAAAAATATTATTAGCGCAAAATAGAATATGCATTTAATAATAATCGAAACAATTTAATCTACATAATATCAAACAGTTATGTGAGCGATTGAATGTACTGATCCCTACTTGAGTTTTTGTGTCAAGTTTTTTGACTAAAATTAAAGTTAAACTACGTCAATATTTTAAATTCATTCAATTCCAAAATTTGACTGAAACTTTTTGGGGCTGAAACTAAAATGCAGTGCTGAAGTAAGTTTAAATATATTCCAAAATATTCGGAAGTACATTCAAAACAAAGGAGTTAGAATTAATTTTCATATTAAACTACTTTCAATGCAAAATCACTTTTCAGTTTTCGATTCGATGAACATACTTCAACTTCAGAATTTTATTTTACGTTATATGAAAGTTCAGTTTTTCTTAAGGAAAAAGTCTGCAGTGTTTTATGAAAATATTTCATAATAAGAAAAATTTATTTTACTTAAAAAAATATGTAGCCGTAACTATATTTAGTTTCGCGTGTTGGTTAATGTATTTTCTTCCAAGAAATTCTTCCAGAGGAAGAATAGTTTGGTTATCAGCTTCAGGTTAGTTATGGATCAAGCTGCCCTTTTTTTTTTATTTTTATCAGAATAAAGTTATTTAAATAAATGCATATTTTCATTTTAGTTTGAACAAATTTATCTCAGTTTTATAAAATTTCTTATTGTAAGGAAGACAACATTTTATGCTATGTTTTAACGTAATTCGCTTTTTAGTTACAATTTTTACCCAGAACGCGAAAACTTTACATCTTCCATACATTACTTCAAAGTCAATATTGATTAAAGACAGTTTTGATTGTTTCTGCAATTTAACTAGCTGAGAGTTAATTAACGAATAAAAAATATTCTTATGTTAGATAGGGAAATACTTGTAAAACAAAATGTGAATGATAAACGTATAGAATAATGATTTACATTCGAAGTTTTATATATGGAACGAAGTAATTTTGTCACTTAGCTCCCAAGAAGTACTTCAAAAATAAATTGAAGTACTATTCTCGAAATACGCATGAGCGGGATTTGTAGTTCCAAAATCAAACTTCCCACAACAATGGCAGAAATCATTACAAACAATTCGGACTAAAACTTGAGGAGAAGAAAAGAACACAGCATTGGAGGGCATAAACGAAGCACTCTTTACTTTCCACCAAGATTCTTCTAATATTCTTTCCTACGAGGGGGGATGGCCTAAAAAAGAACGTGCATCTTCCAAAAGTGATTTGTTCTCTTCTTCTTCAAGATGGAGCAAGATCCCAAGAAACATCGTTGCGTGTAATTAAATAAAATGCGGTGCACGCGATTCTTCGGGAATTTTAATTTCTTTCCCCGCTGGAGGGAAAACTTTTTACCCGCTAGGGATTACTTCAGAAAAAAGGGGGAAAAAAAGATTGCTCTTTTACCTGGTATGAGAAAAGTGCGTGCAAGGGGCTCAAGTGGGAAAAGCAAGGTTAAAAAATGGCAACCGAAAAAAATTCGAATCCTCTCAGGTAAGGAACAAGTTTTTAACCTTCTTGTTTTTATGTCAATTTCTTTGTTTTCATGCGTTTTTTTTTCTGTGTATTAACGTGGCTCGGGATCTTTTGTGGCGGTAAAAGCTCGCCTGGGTATGGTGCTCATCTATCTCCATACCCTTTGGTTAAGCGCTTTCGACGCGCGATGTTCGAAAAACCCCCTTCGACCTGATCGAAAGAACATTTCGAGCTCTGCGGAGACTGCGGCAATAAAACGTTCGGATTTCTCTTCTTCTTTCTTACCTTGGTTTTAGTGAGGGGAGAGCGGTAATCTGAACCGAAGTCTTATTTCGAATTGTAGAATTCCTTTTGGAACGGATAGAAAGCAAATCGCGTTCTAAAATATCGGTTTCGAAGGATTTGTGCCGAAGGGACAAAAATTGTTGTTTCGCGAGAGAGAGAGCGTTGGGGAAAACAACTTTGGGGTAAACATAGACATAGAAAGGGGGAGAGGAGAATTCTTAAAAGTTTTTGTTCTTCGGGAATTCTTTTTCCTCCAAGTTAAATACATTCGATGAAATGGAACTTAAAAAAAATGTTCCAAGCTTTGATTCGATCGTATTCACCAGGATTATGTGGATTGTTTTTGGAAATTCTAGCTGGTTTAGCGTGAAGCGTTACATTAAGGAAAACTTACACACTTGTTTTTCTTTTCTTAAACTGACATTTAAATAAATTGTTTTTAAAGTAGGTGAATGGTGTATGATTGGCGCCATATAGTGTAAAAAAGTATACTATTTAACTCTTAACTAAGATTTAGGCAGGGATTCAAGTGAAACAGCACTGCGATCGCTTCGAATTGCAATCGCTACTGGAAGTGAATTACATTATCATCAACTTAAATTGGCATGACGTCACTACGGGTGGAGCCAATAAGAGCTCACAAGCAGTCAGGGATCTCCTCTTATTCGCCAAGTAGGCTGTGACGTTTTATCTAGCTCGTTTTTCATAGGCAAACGTCACGCTGACGTCACGATGTTTTTATCAAGAAACGTTCTAATGTAATTCATTTCCAGTCGTGATTGTAATTTGCGATTGCCTGTTTCACTTGAATCCCTGCCTTAATGAAATAATAAATAGATATTTTCGAAACATGGTACCTTAAAATACAATTTATTCAGACACATAGTCTTAACTGATAATTACTTCTTATTCTTCATATTGCACGTATTAATGAAAATTTCTTGGAATTTAAAATCTACAGTAAACATTTTTTTAATCAATAATTTTGATTGAGGACAAAAACGACTGTACTATAAATTATATTAAAATAATTCTGATGGATTACTCATTGTTTTGTTATCATGGTTGGAACACAACATCGTATGGCAAAATTGCGGTTCTTCAGAAATTGTGTCTAAAAATATGGAAATCATGGTTGGAACACAACAACGTATGGCAAAATTGCGGTTCTTCAGAAATTGTGTCTAAAAATATGGAAATCATGGTTGGAACACAACAACGTATGGCAAAATTGCGGTTCTTCAGAAATTGTGTCTAAAAATATGGAAATCATGGTTGGAACACAACAACGTATGGCAAAATTGCGGTTCTTCAGAAATTGTGTCTAAAAATATGGAAATCATGGTTGGAACACAACAACGTATGGCAAAATTGCGGTTCTTCAGAAATTATGTCTAAAAAGATGGAAATCATGGTTGGAACACAACAACGTATGGCAAAATTGCGGTTCTTCAGAAATTGTGTCTAAAAATATGGAAATCATGGTTGGAACACAACAACGTATGGCAAAATTGCGGTTCTTCAGAAATTGTGTCTAAAAATATGGAAATCATGGTTGGAACACAACAACGTATGGCAAAATTGTGGTTATTCAGAAATTGTGTCTAAAAATATGGAAATCATGGTTGGAACACAGCAACGTATGGCAAAATTGCGGTTCTTCAGAAATTGTGTCTAAAAATATGGAACGTTAGGGGATAGCACCTCAAGAAAAATCTTTATAACTGGAGAAGTGTTTCAAATAATAATAATTCCTAAGTATCGCTTGAAAACAAACAATCTGGAAAAATTTTAACCAAAAAAGTAGTTTTCGATCATGACCCATTTTACTTTAAATTATTTTTGGGGAAAATAAAGTGCAGCGTGCTTATTTTATTGACTGCATTGAAATAATCAAAAATGCCAGTGTTAGTGTCTTTTATCGTAAAACCTTCCTCGCTTTTGCGCATGCCCGAGGTCTCTTTGGATTTCCTCAAAATAGGGGAGAAATGCGAAGTAACATTCAGCAGGAAGTAAGAAGCGAAAGCACCGGCAAGTACGTCTCCTTATCCTATCACCCCTTTTTCAAATGGAAGCGATCGTGACTGCCAGGCGCGCAACACGCAGACAGACAGTATGTTTTAAAACTACGGATGGCTATTAAAAGTAAATAAATAACTAAATAAATAATATAATTGAACCAAATGCAGAATATAAAGAAGCTTAGTACAAATTGTTTAACCCCCGCAATAGGAATATCTATTCTGAATTGATTTTTATGCATTTTCTGGTATAATTTCTGGTGGATACGCAATGAAAAAACAGGCCATTGAATGGTTTTCTAAGTATTATTTCTAGTAACAACATCCGTTCCTTAAAATTGAGGCCGTGCCTGTTCGGACAGCTGAACGATTAGAGCCAATGAGGAAGCTTTTCTTCTCAGTTTTTGTATTACTAACACATCAATAATGGAGCAAAAAATAGGTTGAACAAGTATATTTTGTAAAAATGTATTTAAAAACAGAATATTGTCATTTATACTCATGCATATGTAAGTATGCATAAAGTTACAGTCATATATGTATGTTTTTCCATTAAATTTCGCTACATATGGACATGCAGTGAAGAAGTAAAAACAAGCATTGGCTCTTAGTACAAGTCATTTGCAATTTAGATCTTGCGCAATTTCCATAACCTGATAACTACCGTGTCCATCCCAGAAACAACCCTTGTCCAGCGAACTGAAACGAGATTGAAAAATCATTTTGTTTACGAAAGACCGTTTCGAGCATTACTCATCCCATCTATAACATCAACGACAGATTAACCGACTTTCGCTAAGTAGGTAACAAAGAAAGTAGGAAAGAATATGCAACAGGTGGAGACTTCTGTTTTGATGAGTAATTGCGGGAATGGAATTATGCAAGGTTCCTTGTAAGCTCTAGAAAGATTAACCTGCATTGCGTAGAAAGATACATAATCAATTTGGCTTTTTTAAAGAAGAGAAAAGGTATCTGAAATATTAATTTTGTTTGCTCTATATGTCAGCTACAGGAAACAAAAATCACCATGTTCCAGTGATCGTTAGACCAAAACCTCTGAAGAATTTATTTCTCAGCTTATGTTTTCTGCTGCTTAGCTTGCAGAAATAGGTTTCCATACCCCGATCTTAATAGATTTCAAATATTGATTTTAAAATAATAAAATAATAATATAGTTAAAACAATAATGTATCAAATCCCACGGCACATGACATAACTTAGATTCTAAGAATAATATGCAAATATAAAGTTTCATTAACACTTTTTTTGAGCTTTTTAAATAATTGTGAGTCCATTTAAATTTCCATGATTTTCCCTTAATAAGTAAATTAACCTGTTTATGTAATTTGATGAAAAACTTAGAGTGATTATTCGTCAAGGCACAGCATGAGACCTACTCGGAAAAATTAGCGTAGGCACAACTTGTAGTCGATTTATAATCATATTGAGTTATGTCCGACTGAATATTTGACTTTTTATTTGTTTATATTTGTAGAGCACATTCTCCCAGCGTTGTTCTTCATTAATTTAGGCAACATCACGTATTTTTCTGATTTTTTAAATGGGAACTGAAGTATGACTGAATCGAACCAAAGCTAATCAAGGGAAACCTAAACAGATTTATTCGATTAAAAAAAACCGCTTTGCAAAAATTTGATTCTTTAAGCATAGCAGACATTTATTTGACTTATTACTATGCTAACAAAATTGAACATGGAAATCAACACAACTCTACATCATTGAAATTGATTTTCAAGACATTTCCACTTTAACCAAACAACTTTAAAATGTAAAACTCTTTTGTGCAAAACCCCCAATGTTTTGTATTTTTTAGAAAACACATCCATAAAAAGAATTAAATCAATATTTATCCCTTGTGTAATTAATTTATCAAGCAGAATGAGTAACAGACATAATTGCGTTACAGATGTAAGAAAAAAAAAAATATCTTCCGATATTGCCCCAAGTGCTGTTAACACCATCAACAAAACTCCGTTACTTTATTTTAGACGAAGACGATGAATAAAAACTGGTTTACTTAAGAAGTTTGATGTTTTTTGCTCGATAAAATCTATCATGGCAAAATTTTCAACAAGAGAGGAAATAAATTTCACTTTATACTTTCAAACAAAAAGGTAGAAAAATTCATTTTACGGGCAAGCGTGTCTTGTCTACTGTCTGGGGGCATCAAAGTTTGTCCTGGCACGAAAAATTATACTTTCAGATGAATGTTTTAAAAAAGGGAGAAAACTTTTGATTTAAACATTATTTGGTCGACTTTTTTCGTTTAATACCGACTCAGGGGGAAATTTTTATAACGCTCAAGAATGCGAAAAATTCTGATGAAAAAAAAAAGATCTTTGTTTTAAATCGAAATGCATTAACTTCCTCTTCGGCGATATTGGAGAAGGGAGGTTCCCCTTTTTAAAATTGTTGATTTAAGCGGCAAAGTTTTGAGGGTGGATTTAAAATTAGAAAAAAGATGGTCTTTTTCATAAATAATTCTCTCGTTTTTTGAAAAGCTCGAAAAGAGTCAGATTTATGGTACTTCAAATTCGTAATGCATAATATTGATACTACAAAGTTTACAAGAGCTAAAATTGAAAAATTTAAGCTTTATGTATTCCAGTCTGATAATTTTCAAGGAGAGCCATTTTGGCAGAAATCTTGCCATTACAATCTAAATATCAGTTCCTGGTTAGCTAAGTGAATTAATTGCAAGTTAGTTAGTAAACAGACTAGAAGTATAAAAATACAGTTCAAGTTGTGTCGATTTCTAATAATCAACAGAATATTTAAGGCAAGAAAATTGCAAAAATTTCAAAATATTTAACTCCTAAATTTCTTAGGACGTTTGTTGATGGAAAAGGGCTAATAATGGCTGCATAAAGCAATGGTTTAATGTGATTAAAGCTTAATAATAAAATAACGCAAATTTCATTACTTTTAAAATTACTCTCTCCTTTTGCCGTAACGTGTCTAACCACAAATTCCTTGTTGATAATTCTTTTTGTGAAATGAGTATCATTTAAATTTGTATTATTTTTTTCCTATTACATAATGAATTTATGAACTCGTTTAAGATAATATTTTTATTTACATTAAATGGATATAGGTTGTTTAAAATAGTGTATTTACAATTTATTTGTGTTTTCCAAAAAAAAAAAGGGTAAATGGATAAATAAATAAAAAGAAAATATCTATAACGAATGCGAAAGAAGAAGAGAAAAGGTAATCAAATAAATAAAGATTATAATATAGGACATTTGAAAGCAATACAGTTACCAATACAAGCATTTCTAAAAAATTATATTTGTTTACAATCTATATATAAAAATGTATGTATGTATGTTTGTTTGTTCCTTAAACAAATCCAGTTTTCGCCGGATTTTCATCAAACTTGGCACAGAGATTCTTTGATGCATCAGAATTCACATGGGCGGGGTTTTGAAATTTTAAAAAATACAAAAAAGCTCAAAATTCAAATTTTGTGTCTTAAAATGGCCATTTTTTTTCAATTTTGAATAAATAGAGTAGTAGAGATAAGCATTTAAAGCATACAAATTGATAAAATTCAACGCATTTAAATATGAGTTTTCCAACTAAGATCAATCAATTTAAGGCTCGCTAATTTCATTTTAGCATGAAATATGTTAAGAACAAGTATACTTAGCTATGTGGTGTATTAATAAGCACTCGGGCAAAGCCGGGAAATAAGCTAGTGATTAATAACCTTGAAGTAACATTTCACAGTGTATATTTGAAAGAAAACCACAGGAATGTTTCTGCTGTTATTACATATGTTTTTAATGTTTTAATTTCTTTTTATTTAAGAATTCCATAGCGATACCATGTTAAAAAGAAGTGAATGTTTCATAGCGAGAGATGAATTTGTATTGCGAAGTTGTTTTCACTGCTCTGACACTATACGGTCTGGGAAACCACTTTTACAGAACTTCCTAGTTTTAGATAGATAGGCCATACTCATATACTCTTTGCGAATACTCAGATAACTAGGCGAGAAAAGCTTAATACTTCTGAAAAGTAAAGAACATTCAGCAATCATCTTAGACCCATGATGATTAAAATTGCCTTTTCCACTGCGAGGTCCACTATGCATCCTATCCTAACAGATCAGAAGAGAGCACGTGGTATTGAGATATGCCCGTTTAATTGAGAAAATTTTTGTTTCTGAAAACAGTTCAAATTGAGATATTAATCTTTAAAGTTTGGCAGCACCACGTATTTTATGCAGACGAAGCTTTTTCAGAATTTTTTAAAGACTATTTCCCGTTATCAAATGACCATGTAATTTTGTATTTATGTAAAATACGCCACCTGGTGGCGATTGTTAAAAAGTGCAGATACGACTTTTGGGCTTAGCATTGCAGTGTAGTCCAAAAGAATGCAAGAGAATTAGTTTTCATTTTCTTTATCCCAATGCAACCATAGAAATTAAATGTCTTTCCTAAATTGATGGCTTACTTTTGGTGCAAAAGTCTTTTTGGAATCAGTTCCAAAAGCAATAGTGCCCATATACTCAAAAAAGTAAAATACATAAAATAATGATAATAATAACAATAATAATAATAATAATAAATAAAAAATTAAATAAATTAGACTGTGCATAGCAGCTGCGTAAATAGGGAAGTATTACTTTTAACAAATTCCTGTTACAAAAAGATATTAATGTGCATAATATTTATGGCATTAAGAAGAAAAAAAATCTCTGAGAAACTTATGAATGAAGTGCTGATATTTTCTTTGATGGTATCCTGTTGAATAAAAACTTAACTAAGACGAGAAAGAAAAAAACAAAAAACCTAGCCCATTAAATTCTATTTCTCCTCTTCGTCTTTCGTTAAACTTCTCCATGCACACAAAACAAAAATGTAGATAATAAGACAGAAAAAAAAAACCGGAAAAATAACAAACTTAATAACAATAAAACTTGAAGAGCCCAGATGTTCCCTTACGTAAAAGAAGGAAACCTTCCAGTTTAACGACGCATCGGACAACAGCGGCTTTTGTCAGGCCCGTAATCAAAGGACAAACATAAACGAATACGGCGTAACTCGTGCAGAGGCTCTGTGTCCTTTGTTACAGCTCCTCTTCGTGATGGGGTCCCGAACAAAAACAACTGCCGATCGTTACGCGATAAATGGTTCGGTTTTCTTCGGGAATTGTCGGGATCGCCTTGGAAAATTCCAAAGCAGTTTTCTTGGTCTTTTATTTTTGAGAGAGAAAGAGAGAAATGAAAAAAAACGGAGCATTTTAGTTGGTGTTGGATGGTGTAAAGGGCTGTGAGATAGAAAATTACTTGATTGGGCTCTCGCTGAATTGAATTGAAGGGGCAAATGGATAAAGGTGATATATGACAGTTTTTGAACCTTACTTTTTATCATGCTTAAAAGTGATGTCCATCAGTATCATGTCCCCTTAGTCACAGAAGTGGTTGGTAACCAAGACTATGACCCCGTTTTACCCGTTGAGAAAAATCCATTAAAAAATAACGCAACATTTTTTTTTTGAAAGCTTTTTTAGAAATTTAAAAAAAATGTCACATATCACCTTTATCCACTTGCCACTTCAATTATTTTTGAAGGTTAAGATGTGATTTGGGAAGAAATTGGTGTGGTTGAGATTACCAGGACTGTGGCAGCATGTTAATTTCTTAGCTACCGTTCTGCTGGGGTATAGGTAAAAAAAAGTATAGGATATAAATATTTTTATACACTATAGGCAATAGCGCAGCATAACCCTGATGGGGGATTTTGGTTTTAATTTAGTACTGATGTAAAACGGGGGTTTATATGTATGCAACGTTGGTTATAATCAAATACCCATATACGCTGAAGGTCATTTATTTTTGAAATTTGTTCTCGGTGATATTTTTTTTTCTACAACTAGTAAGAATATTAAAATAATTATTTATTTTACCATGGGCTTTAATAGACAGCTTCTAGGTGAGAAACAATAAAATTATAAAACATTTTAAGATAAAAGCTTTTTTATCTAATGCTTTAAAATGGGCAGATAGGATGCTGAATTACAGTTGCCTAAATTGTAAAACCTATAATGCAACATGTAGATTGTAGAATTGCTTGCTGTACGGCAAAATTTTTGCTTGGAAAATTTGATTTAAAAAATGCACAAAGTACTTGGTAATGTATTTACGACACTTAATAGCAGTTCACTAGTCATCGTGAAATCCAAACAAATATTTTGTTTTGAAGAAGTGGGTTTTCTGAACTTTACTTACACGTCCAAAACAAGATCAACTAATTTAAACGCAAGTATGAGATAACTTTTCTAAATTATTAGTTGACTAAACGTTTTGCTAGTGTACTTTCAAAGATAAAAAAAAAAAAAATACAAACAAGTAGACTCAATATTTCTATGTCGGAAAGATTCATTTAATGTCTCGTCCATTTAAAAATTTAAGCTAAAAAACTATTTTTCTTCTTACCTTCCCCGCCAAACTGAGCACTGTAATGAAACAATGCTCTGACTAATAAAACAACGAAAACTATTACATTTTAAAATAGTCATAGCAAACAATTCCATTTTCCGAGTCCTCCCCCCCCCGTCCCCCGCCTATCCGTTGTTCCTTTCTTCTACGCTCCCGTTTCTTGTTGCTCGTTATAAATATCTTATGACTCCCCGAAAACTATGACAAACGCGCTCCGTAAAAAAAAATATCGGAGGAAGAAAAACTCGCATCTTGTGTCTTTTCTCCTCCTTTTCTTTGAGAGAAGAGGAAAAAATGATAAAAGATAAAAAACTCGAATCCGTTCCCCAGCGACGGAAAATCATCCGAAACATTTTAATCGAATGTCAAAATGTCAGGAACAGAAACGAAACGCTCGGATTAGGTTTTTCCCGCTTCGTCCGTTCCCTTTCCTTTCCCTTTTCCGCTACAGAAGTTTCTAGAAACCTAAGAATGCGAAACTCGCGCCAGACAGGTTTCGACATGCAGGCTGGAACCAGCCAATCCCATTATACGCCTAAATTGCGCAATTGAAACGGGAGCCGCAATTGGTTGAAGAGTTGGAAATGATATTCAGTCAAAAACATTCGAATGAAATTAGGAATTTCTAAATTTCTGAGTTGTCAAAATCAGTGAAAACCAAAAAAAGGAAGAAAAAAATTCTTAAGTTCAGAAATGGTAAACTTTCACTTTCGGTTAAAAACGATACGTTTTATTTAATAGAATGTTAGTACAAATATGATATTAGAACCAGCCAATGTATAAAACATAAATATCTCGGAATGCACATAAATGCTCGGAATACACATAAACGCTCGGATTAGGTTTTTCCCGCTTCGTCCGTTCCCTTTCCTTTTCCGCAACAGAAGTTTCTGGAAACCTAAGAATGCGAAACTCGCGCCAGACAGGATTCGACATGCAGGCTGGAAGCAGCCAATCCCATTATACGCCTAAATTGCGCAATTGAAACTGGAGACGCAATTGGTTGAAGGGCTGGAAATGATATTTAGTCAAAAACATTCGAATAAAATTAGGAATTTAAAATTTTGAGTCTTCAGAAATTAGAGAGACAAAGAAAAAAAAAAGGATAAAAAGTTCTTCAGTTCAAAAGTGATAAGCTTTCACTTTGGGTTAAAAAAGTGATACATTTCATTTGGTAGATTATTGGTGTAGAAATAATTTTTTGGAACCTACCAAACCCGTTACACCTAAATTGCTCAATTGAAACTGGAGTCCGACACGGCCACAATTGCTTAAGGAACTGAAAAAGATAATTAGTCAAAAACACTCGAATGAAATTAAGAATTTCTAAATTTTGAGTCTTCAAGAATAAGCGCCAGAACGAAAAAAAGAAAAGAAAAGAGATAAAGTTCTCAAGTTCAAAAGTTTTCAGGTAGGGTTAAGAACGATACGTTTTATATGGTAGCTATAAAATATGGAAACCAACCAATTGCATTATACCTAAACTGCGTAATTGAAATTGGAGGCCGATACGACAGCAATGGCTTGGCTTGAAGAACGATAAAAAGAATGTATTACAAAACATCTGACTGAAATTAGGAATTTTTACCCTTTGAGTATACAGAAATCAGAGAGAGACAAGGTACCTCTTCATTGACGTTACACTTCATCCTTACCCTTACCTTGTCACATGTCACGTTGTTTTTCAAAAGCATGTTCTCGTGAAGAAAAAAAATATGATATCAACCTTTTTGTTATCCCGCCCTCACAATTGTCACAAACTGTTACAATTTTACACACCTCTCCAATCCAAGCATGAAAAAATTTGTGTACAACTCTATAAATTTAAAAGTAATGGGTTTTATTTTTTATTAAAAACGATAAGTTTTATTTGGTAGAGTGTTGGTTCAGAAATAAAATATTGAAAAAACCTGTGTTCATTGCACGGAAATTCCAATATTACGTTTCAACAATTATTTACAGAAAACAAAAAAGATGACACCTGCTGGGCTGAGATTTTTAGATTCTAAAAGGATCGCAACTAGGAAATTCAACATTGAATCTTTAGAAAATGCGTGAGAAAGAGGCTAGAGTTTTAAAGTGATGTTATATATACTGTGTTGTCGGGCTTTCTTACTTCCATTAGAAATTGAGCAAAAGTTTATATCCTAACTGAGACGAACAACAAATGAGCAAATGTTTAGATCGGCGGAGTAATTTAACGTTTTACTTTCTAAAACTTATACAAGTCTACACTTAGGTGATGCCTAAAATAATGTATTTCAATGCCAAGAGCCACCCCCCCCCCCCCCAAAAAAAAAAAAAAAAAACACATCGCCGCTCTGATATATTTTCCCATAAAAAATGTCCTTTGAATAGATCAAATGTTTGTTTCATCTTAAGAAGAAACAAAGAAATTCTTCACAAAAGAAAAAAAAAATCTTTTGGCGAATCAACATCCAATGTCAGACGTAATGTCTTACACTGGATCTTTTCTTCATATTCCTACATCGGTCAAAGAATATGGCGAAGAAAAAAAAAAAAAAAAAAACGCACCGGGACGTTTCCGGATGACCGGCCCTGATGTCGCGTCACTTCCGGTACGCTTCTCTCTCGGTTGCAGTCAAGGAAGCGCGAAGAATGGAATAGAATTCGGATTACTACTACGAAAATAAGCGTATGTATTCTCTCAGTGCTACGCATTTAACTGATTATGGTTTTTTCCTTTCTTTTTTTCTCTTCTTTTCTTTTCTTTCGCATGCTCTAATGAGATTTTCGTCCTGGGAATGTTTTCCAGGGAAACCAAACTGTCTACAATGTTTGTAAAAATATATATTTTTTTCTTTTTGAAATTCTTTTGTCTTTAAATTAAATATTTTCGTTTCTCTCTGTTTTTAATCCGTAGGGTGCAAGAAATTTACCAAGAGTTTAAAAGTATTTTCTCCTTTTTTCTTCAGTGCTTACTATGAGGAAGAGCTATGAACATTCATATAAATAAAGTCTTTTAGGAAGTGAGACAAAGCATGTGTATCAAGTTATTTCCCTATCCAGTTTGCCTCAAACAGCAAAAAATGTCCCAACTTTTGTTTTTATATGCTAACAATCTGCTTATAAAATATGCTATTTCTAACTCAACAGGAATTCATTTAAATGAGATCTGCTTTAAAGGGCATTTTCGCTCACATAAGACTTATGTATGTAAATTTGATGTGGAGTCTCATTGAAAACTTTCAGAACGTCATCTCGGATCCAAGGGCGTAGCCAGGACTCACGTTAGGGGGGTGCAAGCAGTGGTACCCCAATAGGAGGTCACTGTGACCTCCCAAAAAGTTATTATCCGATACAAATTGACTGATGAAATTTGAAAACAGTGAGACAGTATTGCAAGGCTGAACTTCTTTATTTTATTTTTTTTCTTTAATTAATTAATTTATTTATTTTCGTGATGCCTCACGTCTCTTTTGGTAGACATAGATAAGTATGCATTCTTGTATTTCATTTATTTATTTTTTAATCATTCAGTAAAGTTCTGAGTTTCATTCGGTAAATTAAAAATTTTCTCCTCAAAAACAGGCAAGCTTACTATCATTTTCTGAAAAGTAATCAATACTAGATATAATAACGCAGTTTATATAAAGTTCCCAAAAATTAGCATAAAAGTCAAATTTTTCAATAAAAACAGGAAGAAAAAAGTAAGAAAGAAAGAGAAAAAAGTGCTTGAAATTCTATTTGCACAAAAAAGAGAGAAATTATGAACTCAAAGAAACTACTTTATTCAGTCATGCACACCTTTAACCAATGGATGGTATAATGGATGGTTTGTCAAAAAAAAAAAAATATAAATAAATACATAAAATGGGAGGTCACAGTGACCTTCTATTTGCTCTGATCTAGGGGGGTGCAGCTGCACTTCCCTGCACCCCCCTAGCTACGCCCTTGCTCGGATCTAAGAAACAATTGCCAATATAACTCGATTACGTAGAAACAAGTCACAGTGAATACGATATTAACCACTTCCCTTACAAATTTTTTTTGGAAAAAAAAATGCAAAAAAAAAAAAAAAAAAATCACACATTTTTTTTAAATTTAATTTTGAAATGCAAGAAAATGAAGCAATACAAATAAAACATGTAGGTTTCAAGTTGAATTTTTAATTATTTATAATAGGCGTAAAATCAATTAGTTTCACCCGAGTTTTCTCGGGATAATAATTACCTGCAACTCATACGAGCCCGAGATAACTCGGGATAATCAGGCAAGCGGTTAAGTAATTTGAAATGGCACAACCATTTACCAGAGAGCAATCTCTAATCTTGTTTCAAAGCAAATATTTCAAGGACAATGAATAAATGAATGAGAAATGAAATAAATTAAAAATACAATTATAAAAAATAAATGACAATTATATCTTATTCAGGATTTGAGCTTGAAGAAAGACCTGAAGCCAAAGAAAAAAAGCAACAATGCGCAAGCGTAAAACAAACAACATTTTTTACACTGTTGTTTGCAATAGCACATATTTCAAGGACAGTGCACAAATCAACGAAAAACAAAATTAGTAAACAAATAAAATTACCAAAAATAAATAACAAAAAATTAATAATAAAAAAGCCTCCTTCAGGATTCGCGCTTGAAAACAGACCTGAAGCCAAAAAAAAAAAAAAAAAAAAAAAAAACAACAACACAATGCGCAAGCGTAAGACTAGTTAAATATTTGTCACTGTTGTTTGTGAAATGAAGCAACCTAAAATGAAGTTCCATAAAAAGAAACACTTCATAATAAATTTTAAAGGGAAAAAAACTATAATTAATTGACGGCGTGATGATTTTCTTCATAAATTAATTCATCCCAGCTCCCCACTCCCGTTTACGAGGAAAGCAATAAAATTATAAAACTCCAAGATCAAATAACATTCAAGATTAGCGCAAATATATTGCCAATTATACGATAAAAATTATCGCCGCTAAACACGGTAGTAATTTCATTGCAGTAGAAGTAATGACCATCATTTGAAAGTTTAATGGCAACAATGAATTAAGAGAACCTTTTCATTTAATTTTCATTAAAATTTGTTTCTTACATACACCGGAATGGCCTCTTACAATGTGGAAGCGATGAACAAATACTGCTACAGAATGATTTTTTTTTTTTTTTGCAGAGGCATTAAAAGCCGTAATAAAATGTACCATTAATTATTTTTCAAAACTTTAAAAAGTTTTTCGGATTGTAATTATTATCGTTTCTACATTGATAGTTGGGTTCAGTATTTTTAATTAGATGTATATCTTCACATTAAAACCGGTGTGTTTCTGTAAGTAGACACGTTTATTCTTTAGTGATGTCTTTTTTTTTTTTTTTTGAGTTAGTTTGCAGGAATATCTACAACATATTTTCAGGAGAAGATTTCTCTTGTAGACGTAAAGTAGCTTTGGAAAACTGAATCAAGTTATTTCATAAACCAAAACTCGTTTATAAAAGTACGAAAATTATTTTCAGGAAACTTTCTTTTTTTATGAGATAATTGAAAAAGTATTGGTAAAAAATAATGCATACAAAAGCAAATATTTCTGCATTACATACATAAATAGTCAATGTAATGAGCAGCTTGAACTACAGTTTGAAGAAAGTTTGTTCTTACTGTAATGGGTGCTAATAACTCTGCAAAAAGTTTGATCGAAGAAAGCAAATTTTGACAGTCCATTTCTGAGACTGAATTTTTGAAAATGATTCGTTTGTTCGTGTTTAGCAGTGTTAATCAGCGCGGCCGATCAATCGGTCGATTGTCAACAACTGATTAATCGGTAATCGGTCATCGGCCAATTTTCTTATCGGTGCATCCCTGATAGACTTCTAAATATAAACTCGAAGAGTCTGATCTGCACGTTATTAGGTTGGTGCGTATGAAATGTCGGATTCTCTTTACATGCGGACGTTTGTCTCCCTGTTTTCGTTACACTTTTGTCTTTGGCATAACCTCATCCATAGTCGTATTGTCCATTGCCAAAGACTCATTTCAGAAAAATAGGTTTTCTCGAAGGTCTTCCCTTTTGTTATTTCTTTTGAGTTTATTGCCGATATGAATTCTGCCGACATTCGCGTCATTTTCTTATATGAGTACAAACTTGGTAATAGTGCTGCAAACGAACTGGAATATGAAGTTTTGCAGCATCCACCATATTCACCGGATCTCTAGCCGACCGATTTTCATTTTTTTTCAAGCATTTAGAGCTGTTTTTAAGGGGCAAACACTATGAAAATGTAGACAGTCTAAAAAACTCGATATCAGAGTTTATTAATTCTAAAGACCAAAATTTTTTTAAGACAGGCATCTACGCTTTAAAATCTCGTTGGGAGAAGTGTATTGAAGCGAATGGAGCATACTTTGATTGAATAAGCAGCTTTTGAAGAGAGATATGCAGTTTTATACAATCACTTAAGAATCCGACATTTCATACGCACCAACCTAATAAAATTAATCCGTGTAAGTGCGCTACTCTTAATAAAAAAGGAATATTTGTCGAAATTATAGAAGAAAGCGCAACACATTATTTCAAGTCACGTGTAATCAAATGACCAGCAATGAGAAAATCCACTTTGCGTATGTCCGCAATTGGCAATTACGCAAATAGCAACCGCAAGACTTCCTGCGCTAGTACTGAACTGTCTGAACAACCAGTGAGAGTCAAACAAATGAGTGACTGTATTCTTAACGGAAGTTCTGCCAGTTTTTTAAAGGCATTATTATTATTATTATTCCTCACACACGGTTCTTTCTTCTAGTGTTTATCTTTTTCTTTCGTTTTTTAGCAGCGGCAAAAAAGGCTACTTGGAATTTCTCCGGATGTTTCCCGAGCATGCGTCAGTGAAGGATGATGTAATATCAACAGTTTCTAAACAAGTGTTTGAATCTGTCGATAAAGTGGTCAGAAATAACTCGCCAAGGCTATGCTCGCGACCTGAATGAAGTGATGGATATTTTATGAAGCCTGAAATGTGAATAGTTTACTTTAGAGATATATTATTAAGGTTTCTAAAAACGTATTTTATACAACGAAAATCAGTGAAAATCCCTCAAAATTATAGTTGAATGTTATTTTAAAATTTTGTATTTTTTAAATAAAGTTTAGTATCGCAGAAAATGGGAAAAAAATATTCTTAAATTATAAAATGTCAAGTATTCTAAATGTAAAAAAAAAAAAAAAAAATAGAAATAAAAAATAATAAAAAAATATAATAATAATAATAATAATAATAATAATAATAATAATAATAATAATTATAATAATAATAAAGTGTACAGACTTTCTTTTCCTACTATTAGTTTCCATATTAGAAAGTTAAGCTTTTCTTTGGACTTGCTCATTTTTTTTTACAATGCTTTGTCTTTAATACTTCCTCACAGTTCAATTCTTCAAAATTAGTTTCTCTCGTTTAAAAATGTGTAGGAGTATTTTCGCACCTTGAAAAAAACCAAAGTGTATTTGTGCTTGAAGATAATATGTATAGTAAAAAAAGATGAGTCAAAATTACTGCCCAGAACTTGTTTAGTTTTAAACTAATAGATTTGAAAGGTTCCGAAATTTTCATCAAGTGACGACAAAAAGGAATTTTAATTAAAAGTCAAACTTAAGTCATGGTTTATATACACAAAGTAATATTCGTACCTTGCTTTTAATAGCTAAAACAATTAAATTTGTATCATATTCAGAACTAACGTGTTTTTATAATTTAAGACAATGAAAAACAAAATATACATTAAGAAACAAAATCTCATTTAACATCTTTATAGATTTCGAAGTAAAACGTTTAATGTTGTCAAGAACTATCTAAAACACTTTGATATTTCTTAAAATGTATTTTTGTCATTAAAAATCTTAGACCAAAAATTCTACGAATTCCACAGTAAAGAGCCAAGTGTCTTCGGAATTCCGCCAACCAATAACAAAAACTTAGAAAAAAAATATATTTTAAGTTTTAATACGCATATTAACATAATATTTCAAACTTGCATTCTTAAGCAGAAAAATTAAAAAACATTCTATGTTATCACATTTGAATTCAAGATAACAGGCGAGAAATAAATCTCAAAAAGCTAAGCGAATACATTAAAAAGAGCTGACAAACTAATTACAACGTCAAATATTTACTTATAATATTTTAATACTTGGAAGCAGTAAAAGATGATGTTAAAATAATACTTTCATAAAAAGCAAGGTTTAAATGCAGTTTAAACTTGTTTTAGGATGATTAAAGCATTACTATTTAAACTTCGAGTCTTTTTAACATGAAATTTATACTTTTGCGGATGGGAATTTGAAAAATATAATTTGATTCTGTCAAGGAAATCTTTCTGGGCAGAAAATGTAAATTTAATATGACGTTGATTTTTGCTTTCGTTATTGAATTTGCTTAAAAGTTCATTCTTAAAGATTAAGGGGAAAAAAATCTTTTATAATACAGTAAATTTCCCTAATTTCACTCAGTTGCATGTTCAGTGGTAGCTTCAAAAGAACTATTCAGCTTTGAAAAAATTTTCTTATTCAAGTAAAACGCTAAGAAATATGCTATTTTAATGCAACGCTTCCAGTGAATTTTCAACAGAATGTAACAAAAAACGTTCTTTTCATCTTTTGCTTTTAAAATCTAATGTTTTGTACTTTACACTTGTAGTTTAAGCATTTCTTAATTAATTTAAGAGTGAAAAGGTAGTACTTGTTCATCGTACTCTAATGCTACAATAGAAATACATTTTATCGTAACTTTAAATGATTTAAAAGCGATTTTTCCTTGTCTTATATTCTCAAATTTTTCAAAGTAAACTTGACGATATTAAATTTTACTTCATGCTAAAAAGCTTTCATGAGTAAGTCCATATAAATTCCATGAGAAAAATGTACTAAAAGCCAAAATCAAAAACTCAGGTTAATAAATTTGCGTGGAAATATAGAACATCTCATTGATATGCATAAAATGGGGATTTTTTTTTCGAACAAGAAAAGAAAACATCTTTCCACTCTTCGCTATGGTTAGTTCCATTTGAATCAATACTTTGACTTTAAAAAAAAAAAAAAGACTGTGTCCCAAAGCGCTTTTGCTTTCTTGTTTGCCTTTTGTTCTTCGATTTTTCATTTTAGTTGTTAATTATTTTTTTTAATTTTGAAAGCAGTACAGTTGAAGGATTATTTACTGTTCATTACGGCTAACACAATCGCTTAAAGCACTATTTTTTTTCTAATTTTTATTTCTGTACAAGGTTCAATTATATTTCAAGAAAAGTTCATCAATTCAATGAAGGAATTAATTTCGAGTTTAAGGATTTTTGTCAGCGTAACTACGACGACATTTAATAGAGCTTCTTTGCAAATAGCGCTCCTATATGCATCTTTCTGACTAATTTTTCAATCCTTTTCCACGAAAGCATGGTTTTCAATTACAATGGCTGGCGCTGAGTTCGGAGGGCGTGGAATCACGATAATTTCTTTTGCAATTCTTAATAATACAAATTGATTAATAAGACAAGAATACAAATAATAAGACAAGAATACAAATAATACCTGTAAGAATACAAATTGATAAAATTTAACACATTTAAATAGGAGAAGTTTCCAACTAAGATTACGATTAACAATGAATTATCAATTCAAGCCTAATCTATGTCATTAATGACTCTTAATGTACTAACGGAATTTATGGGATTGAACAAAAAACAAAAAAAAAACAAAAAAAAAAAAAAAAAAACATCAATAATAAAAAAATTGGTTTAAATACACGGGCTTTTCATATATTTGATAAGAAGTTTAGTACATGAGTTACAGAAATGAGAAAAATATAAAACAAAATGCCCTTAAGTTTGACTATAAAAGTTTTAGATTGGCTTGCTTTGCAATGAGACATATCGCTCATTACTCAACTTTAATTTGGAACGATGTCAAAATAAAAAAATAAAACAAAAGCATCGCTCCAAAATCAGAACAATACTTAATTAGACACATTTTGTCCCTTCATAGTATATTTATATCTATATCATACACATAATAATAAAATATGCAGCATTTATTTTTTTTATCCTTTATTTCTAGTTTAAAACATTTTTTTTACTAAATTGGAACAGAAAAAGTTAATGGACGGAAAAAACAAGTAACTAAGTGCAATATTTTTCATTTATAAGGAGAAATAATGTATAATAAATGTTAAAAATCTAAAAACACAGATGTAGTTTGAGTTGCACATTATGCTAGAAGACGGGGACTGTTTAGTATTTTGTAACAACTGCGCGATATCTGGTCAAATATTTAGGGCCAACCAGTGACAGAATTTCAAAAAAAAATAAAAGTTTCAAAGTTTTTATAAAAGTTTATGATATAAATTGCTTCATTTTTTTTTCTCGCATTTTGTTACTTTGACTATACTTTATGAAAACCACGACAATCAAAAATAAACCTTAGTTGTGCCGCCATTACGATGAATGCATCAAGCTTAGTACACTCTTCAAAGTCGTTTTACAACTTCCACAGCTTTATCGATTCGGAGATTTTCAAAACTAAACTGAAAGTTATTGAACAAATTTATGATCCGAAACTCGCATTTGTCGGATAAAATGTTGACTGTTTTCAATTGATGACACCCAACATCACAACCGCTTTTGATGTCATCAATTATCCACTACAAAAATTCTCCGCTCTGTTACAAAACGCATCAGCCATTCATGGTGAACGGCGGGAAACCTTGGTATTGAATTTTGAGAAAGCACAAAACGGCTCTTGATGACAAACGCAAACCAGGCCCATTCCTCAAGATTCGAAGTTCGCCGAAGAATTGCGTTCCATCCTTTCTGTGCTTGCTACCTTTGACAAGTGAACGATTTCCTGCAAAGAAACCTTCACCTTTTCCAATATTCAAACGAGGCGGTGGAACATTGTTAAAGGGTGGATGGATGGAAGTGGCGCGTTTGCCTTCGAAATTCATTTATCCGTTCTCCAATCTAAAACACCATTGCTTTATTCAGAGTGGATTCATTAAGTTGCTGCCTCCCCGAAGGCCGGGCTGTTCGTTATCGTTAGCCCTGTATCACATTCTACATTTGTTTCGTTTTATTTATTTATCGAACAGCTCGGCGGCAGATAACGTCTTTTATTTCCACGCAATCGGCAATGGAATAAATAAACTATCGACGACTTCTTAGCGGTGGACCCTTGGGGTTTAAGTGGAACTCTTACAGCTGCCTTCCCCTTTGGATATATTTTTTTTCACATGCTGTGCTGTTTTATTATTAATACGACGTACACTTTCAATCTCGACACTAATGGGGAAATAGTTAAGTGTCTGTTTCGGGAGAGGAAAAAAAATCAGAAGAAAAGGTGCTCAATAATACGATGAATCTATAGATCTTATCGACTGACATCCACTTAGAATGATAGGAAGGGGTGAGAGGTATGCTCTCTCTCCTTCCTCGAAGACAAAACGTGACCGTTTAAACGGCGATGTTTTTCGCTATCTATCATTTTATATGTGTCTATTATCTCGGACGATAGGCTTAGGTGAAAAGAAGGAGAAGGTTTGTTTATCGTAGTGCAGAAACAAATTGTGAGAAGCTAGCGATGCTAAGTGTAAATCTGTATCTCAAAGACAGACTAATAGTCACATTTTCACTATTTTGCAGGAAAGAGTGAAAGCGCCTGTCTGGCACATACGAAGGTTGAGACTCGGGTTCTAAAACACCTACCACGACACGTAATTTAAATGGTTGAATGTGACCCAAGGAAGCCGACAGAGTGGTGTAGTGGTTAAGATGCTGGCCTCTCACGCACAAAGGCGCGGGATCAAACCTGACTCCAGTTCCTGGATTTTCATGATGCAGAAAATCGACAGCGTTCATGTCGTATGATTATGCGGCATGTAAAAGATCCCTCGAGTAATTGTTTGGCTTATAGTATCTCTTGGCAAAATTAAATTCCTAGTGCAGTTTCGTATAGAATAGAGCCCAGGTGCATCCATCTAGTAGGGAAACTGGGCGTCAAAATTCTCGTGGCAATGGCATTCAGTCGATGGTGGTGCCACATGAAATAATGGATGGCGGTCTTGCAGAATGCACTAGGTCTACAAATGGTAAGAAGCTAAACACTGCTCCATTTGAAACAAACATGTGACCCAAGGACCGTAGATTGGGCGCCACTGCTGTTGAGCACGTTGCTCCCGCACTTCAAGTCTCCTAATAGACCAGTAACTAAAATTGGACCGTTATGCAACCGTCCAGTAACGTCTGGCCACAAATTGTTAAAGCGATGCCACAAAATACATTTCACGACGTGTACCAGAGCCATTAATGTAAAACGTCACAACACTGTCACTTGAGTAATTGTGACGCTTAATGACGTCAATGAATTTTGTCCTGACATTTTTTTTCTGTTACTAAGACCATTGCTTACTCCCTTTATGTGTAGATTCAAGAGTATTTGTGTTTTTTCTAAATGTAAATGAAATATAATGAATTTACAGAGCTAATTAAAAGTGAATCGGTCTTAAAAAGTTCATTGTTTTTATTTAAGTCTAAAGTTTATTCTAAAGACTCAAAAACTGAAATAAACTTAAATTCGAAAATCATCATTTCCAGAAATTAACATTTACTTTCTTTTTAATACGCTTTTATTAGTTTCACATGTGGGTTTGTTTGTATGTGTGTACGTATGTAAATCTGAATCTCTCTTTATATATACAGGGTGTCCACTCCAATCGTGGACCAATAGCTAATTTCTAAACCGTTAGAGATAAGCATATAGTTTATTTAGGAAAAAATCTCTAAATTACGAAAGGAATTTTGAGTCTATTCAATGTTTTTCAAAAAATCAAATTTTGAAAGAGTTACGAAATTTAAATTTTTTTACAGCCCCCCAGTCCTATCAATGATATTTAGAAAAACATTCTTGACACTGTAACGTTTAAAACTAAAAAAAAATCACTCTTCTACGACAAAAATTGACCGAGTTATGACGTTTTGAAAAATCAAGATTTTGAAAGAATTCGCATACAGTCCCTTAAGCGATCTCTCGATGACGTCACGAAACAATGCAAAATCTTGATTTTTCAAAACGTCATAACTCGGTCAATTTTTGTCGTAGAACAGTGATTTTTTTTTAGTTTTAAACGTTACAGTGTCAAGAATGTTTTATTAAATATGATTGATAGGACTGGGGGCTGTATAAAAATTTAAATTTCGTAACTCTTTCAAAATTTGATTTTTTGAAAAATATTGAATAGACCCAAAATTCCTTTCGTAATTTGGAGATTTTTTCCTAAATAAACTATATGCTTATCTCTAACGGTTTAGAAATTAGCTATTGGTCCACGATTGGAGTGGACACCCTGTATATATATAAATGGATGTGTGTATATATCCACTAGTAAAAGGTAAAATTCACGTTCTTTACAAATCTAAAAGTAATATATTTAGCACTATTATTAATACTAAAGGCTAAACTATATTGCATGTTGATGTATTATAAGTGCATCTAAAAGCGTATTTTTTAGTTTTTTAAACTAATTTAAAGATTATTTACTATCAGAATGTCCCTTAAAACAAAATAAAGCAATAAAGATAATTTATTTTGCTTATAATTAACTTTACTAGGCCCTTCTGCGAATTGCCTTCATTTCACTCATAATAAATGCAGAAGCACGTATTCGAAAATTTATGGACGAAAAAGAATAGTGGGGTGATGTGCGCATTAAGTAACTTTGAATTACATTTGAAGAGATGTTACGAAAATGAAATGGTAAATCTCATTTTGAAAATCTAATGGAAATGTCTCGGTGTAAGTAAATTAGTTAAAGCTTTTAAAGTTGGAGCGGTTAAATTCCTTTTGTATTTCAGTCTTTCCCAAAAAATGGTTACTTTATAACTAAGCAGTATTTTTGTAAATGCAAAAACATGTTTTCAGAATTGAAACAAAATAGATTTATTGTGTGAAATGTTTACTCAAAGCGCCTCCTTGAAATTGAAAGAAGATTTCGAGAATTGATGAAACAAATGTATTTAAGAAAGTTGGAAATGTCGGTATTGTCATTATGCATATAAATTTTTTTTACCAAATTGGAACAGAAAAAGTTAATGGACAGAAAAAACGACTAACTAAGTACAATTTTTTTCATGTATTAGGAGAAATAATGTATTACAAATGTTAAAAACCTAAGAACACATATGTAATTTGAGTTGTACATTATGCTAGAAGACTGCGACTGCTTAGTATTTTGCGACAACTGTGCGATCTTTTGTCATATATTTAGGGCCAACCAGTGACAGAATTTCAAAAAAATAAGTTTTCAAAGTCTTTCTAAAAGTTTATAATTTAAATTGCTTCATTTTTTTTTCTTGTCCCACACTCAAAAGTAAATTTTTAAAAACTAGCAGTAAAAAAGTCCTTTGGGTTAGCAGTTAGGAGTCTAAGGCTAGGATAAAAAGGGCTAAAACTCATGTAGTACATAAAATAACTCTTAGCAAAAGATTGGACCCAGGTGCATTACTTCAATAAAAACTGAACTTATACTTTTATGGTTATAGATATTACTGTTTTCGCTCTAAAACCGCCAGAAGCAAACATTTTTAATACACACACATACATGGCCATCCTAAGAGATGACGGTGCCCGAGTTCACCATTTTCTCTTTCCCCCTCCTCAGAGACTGGGGAGCGCGTATAATAGGAAAATACTAAACATTTCATAATAATCATTACATGATTTGACATGTAATTTAAAATATTCATGTATATTATAAAAGATAGGACTTACATAATGTGTCAGCGTTTGAAAAATCATTTTTAAGGATAAATAATATAAAAATATTAATAAATTGCAAAACATTAAAAATTTAGTCTGTGACGCCGTCTCATATCTTGACGGACTACCCTATACACACACTAATTATGGTGCGTAGAGGGCGAGAGAGATAGAAAAAGAAGGGCGATTTTTTTTTTTTTTTTTTTTTAAGAACAAAAATAAATACTTTGTTAAACATGTATTTTATTTTTTTCAAAACGAACTAAATACTCAACTTTGAGTCAAAACATCATTTTGAATTTTCTAAAATCTCACAGTCAAATAATGTCAAAAGATAGATAATTAGTACTAATCGCACCAAATCGTTTCGAATATTATCAAAAATCAGCCGAAGCCTCTTAATTATTTTCTGGTGCTTTTTAACCTCCACTCGTATAAATTTTACTTTATTTTAATTTATCACGTTCTGAACTTGAGGCCATTCGAGTAACAAGGTGCAGCCCACTATGGATTCCCCCCACCCTCACCCCTCAGCAAAAAAAGCATATTCGACCCCGGGGACTCGTTACACCAATTAGCAGCGGTTTTTCTTGTGCTCTTGTTAGTGCGCTCCAGGCCCGACAGAGGGCGGTGGAAAACCGCATTCGTCAGCAATTTGCGCGCCCCCTGCGGGCCTAAAAATTAACGAGAAATCGAAAAGGAAGTGGGTAAAGGCGGGGGAAAAGTTTTACAAGAGAGGAGCTTTAAAGGGAAGTTGGTTAAAAAAAAAAAAAAAAAAAGTCATTCGTGTGTGGGATTTTCTAATGGTGCAGGAACGACTCTTAGTTTTTGAACAGTGTCTCTTATTTCCGTTTCATAAAAAAGAAGAGAAATGGTTATTTTGTTAAAACAATTTAAGAAGCCTTATTGATGAAAATTGAAATGATGTTGATCAAAATATTCGCCGTTAAAATCTTGAATTTGCATAAATTGAACTTATGTACAGAAAAACAGATTTGAACAAGCAATCAAAGTACGGGGAAAGCCTAGGTTGACTAAGTAATCGAAACAGTAATCATAATTTGAGACTGAAAGAGCAGGATTTTTTTTGTTTTCAAATAAACGACAATTCCATAAGTATATCATATCATCACGAGAAATCGTCAAAATATTTAATTGAATGTTTTATTATACATATTTATTAACGTATTAAAAAGTTTTCAAGGGTTAATTTATATTTTACGCGATGAATGTATTATGTTATAATGTACGCCATTACGAAATTAGGCGCATTTTATAAAAAAAAAAAAAAAGAAGAGTTCTATTAAAAACGGAGAGATATATGTTCGTTGAAATACCATAGAAAAAGCAAGATTTAACAATAAAGCTCATTAAAACAATTTTAAAAAGCACAATTTTAGCAAAAATATCGAAGCCTTTACTGGGTATTTCGATATTGTACTACACAATTGACAGCATAAACCCAGAGCTATACCCCACGAATTACGAGCATTAAAAAGTCAACAGAAAGAGGCATTGTTCGCAACGTAATGAATTAAACCAGGCTTAAAAATTCTCAAACGTACCACAAAGCGATAAAAGAAAACGACAGCTAAAATCTGAGAGGGACTTAAAAATAACGTCACGCTAGTCTCCTTAAAGCCTCATTATTTTCTGACACCAGTTTTGTATAAAAATAGACATCTACGTCAGATAAAGAAACATGAGAAGCTCTGAGAGACGCGTTTTGTTGTTGTCAGAAAAGAAGGTTATAATAATCCTGCAGGATGTATCTTTTGTGAAGTCCGCGAAACTGAATATCGACTTCTCTATATCTTTTGGCTTCACATTATTTTTATTTTTTTAAGGGAGAGACGTTTCGGATGGTATGCGTAGGTGAAAGGTAGTTTCTTTTCAAGAAATACTTCAATAAATAAAATAATATACTATACTAATACAAAATTTTATAAAATCATAAGTCATATGGGAAATGTACATAGTATTGTGTATTTGTGTGTATAGTATAAAATGTGGTGTTCTTACTGATATTCCGTAAACAGCAAATGGGCTGCATTATTTAAAACTAAACTGTGCAAATTTTCAGAATTATCTTTTCGAGATGAAGACCACTATGCAACAAGAGTCGATTAAAAAATAGTAAACTATGTGCTTCATTTTTCCAATTGTCTAAATTTCAAATTATATCCACTTCTTCTTTTCTTAACAGAATTGATGAAAATACAAGAACACTTAAGTATAGGAATGTAAGAAGAGGGATTGTGAAATCATATGCACTGTTTAACAAACACGTTTTAAACTAATAAAACTGGTCTGTGGTATTATACCTTACTGATACACAGATAAATAAATCAATCCTCTTGTTGTCCGAATTCTGATGACCCCCCCCCCTGACCTCCTAAATGGCGGGCATGAAATAAACTTAAACCGGTGAAGAACGTGCCAGATTACAAGAGGTTTAAAGCGTGTTCCATTTGCAATACTTTGTTAATGATTTTTTTTTTGGTATTAAATAACAAAACAATGGACGCCATGTCTCTGACTATGATGTAAGGTTACAGACAGCTAAAATTTATTTTTTAACAGCACTACGTCACTCATTGGCCTTCATTGACAGAGTTATATAATTGAAGGTCTACCTCAAGGATCCGTCGTTATGTGCTGGAACTGATATTAACAACTCGAAAAGGACCTTGACTTTCAGTAAAGAATATCAAGTTTGTCTTCAATGACTGTTTCGATTAAAGTTCAGAAACGTTCTGGCTTGCATTTAGATATTTTTGCAAGAAAATGAAATGTCATCTATATACATTTTGCATTGATTACGGCTCAATTACAATATTTTGTCATTTTTTGTGCTTGACAGGAGACCACAAAGAAGCGCGATACATAACTGAGGTCACTAAAAACAAGGCAAGTTAATATTGTAGGTACTGAACTTGAAAAACATGACTCAACAACAGAGGACTAAAAAAGTTGGCTGAGACATGTCAACCAATGTCATACACGGAGATGGAAACACTAGATCGTAAAGTGGAGATCACAAAAAGTAACATTCCTCAAGAGAAGCAAAAAATTCCAGAAAACTTGACAGTAAAATCTAAACCAAAGGCCAATTATGCGAATATTTGGTGAAGAAAAAAATTTCTTCAAAACATCAATGGAATCTATAAATAAACAACGTATAAGAGATTCCTGATGAGCAACCTTCGTCATTTCCCAACACCCTCCACAGAGCAAAAATAGCTCAAAACTTCGTGGAACCAACAATCCGAGGCGCGCCGTTGTCTTCAGGAAAGATTGACATTTCTGGTTGACATAAAGTACCACAGATTTACGTTCTCCTTTTCCGCTCCCGTCCGATTTTCCGGGTAGAAGAAGCCGAGATTGGTCGCCAAATTTTGGCAGAAGAGGTGTCCCGATGGCTTGCGTGAGGGCTAATTAATTGCCCTCAGCTAATGATGCCCGTCTAATGACCTCCGAGAAGAGAGTTCTCCCCGGCTGTCAAGAAGCCAAATGACGGATAGCATGGAGAAGAAAAGATTTTTTTTATTGCAATTCGCCAAGAGGACCGTGGAAGGGAAACCCTCTATTCAACCACACCCAGTTACCTTTCACTCGCAGTTAGTGTATCAAATTTCTCTGCAGATGAAAACAAATCTTTCATATCGTATAAAAGGCGATCTGGTTTCTGAGATATAGAAAATCTGAATGGGATATATAATGCCGAATTCTGATTGAAAGAAAAAGGTCTCCCTTGAAAGATTTTGTTCATTCTGAGCACAAAAGTCGTATCTGCACTTTTTGACAAAATTGTGTTAGTGTCACCAGGTGGGGTCTTTGTGACAGGGCCTGATTACTAAATAGGCCAACTAGGCCGCGGCCTAGAGCCCCCACAGTTTAGGGGCTCCCAAATGGCTAAAATTGCTGTAGTCAATGCCAAAATTTGTTTTATCCTGGGCCTGAAATTGTAAAGCTTCAGTACAGGGGACCCAAAGAGTATTTGGCCTAGGGCCCCGTGATACCTTAATTATGCCCTGCTTTGTGGTGTTGTTTACCCAAATATAACGTTGTATGGTCATTTGAGAACGGGAAATAATTTAAAAAAAATTCTGAGAAAGCATCATCTGAATCAAGTACATGTAGGCGCAAAACTTTAAAGAGTAATATCTCAGTTTGATCTGGACTGCAGATACTATTGTTGCGCTTAGCTCGGCAACATTGCACTTTTTTCCTGACTTTGAACTATTTTTCTGAAAATGCTTTTAATATTATGCAATTTCCGACTTTTATTTCTTTTGCGAAATGGTAATAAATGAATTAATATACATTCAAAAAATGTAGGTGATGTATTTGTCTATTATGAAAATGAATTTCAAAGCAAAATTTATGTGCACAAATCAGAAGCACGCTATACTCTGTTAAAATTAAAAAAACCTAACTGTATGTTAGTTTTATTAGTTTTTAATATTATTTTTATTAATCGCATTGAAAAAATCCTTGACCTTCACACAACCGGCATTTCTTCCAGACACATTAAACACACATCCTTAATTAGCTTTCATGTATCAGTACTTGCGATAAAGTTAAATAAATGTTTCTTCAGATAACAGCTTTTCCGGAAATAAATAGCTATTCAAATGCGTTTCTCTTGGTTTATCTCATTTTTTAAGATTCATATTTATATCCACATAAATGAGTAGGGGCATAATAAAAAAATAGTTAAATTCGCTTTTGCAGGGGTTAACCCATTAATACATAGCGTCCCTTTTTAGGGACGGTCCAAAAAAGGGTCTGAATTTCCCCAAAATGAACATTTCAACCAAATAATACCGTTCAATGAGTACCTTGGTATTGTTTCAATTCGTTATTAACAGATTGCAGCATATAACCATTGTAAAGTGCGTTCTGTAGCAGTTTTAATATGATCTTTATCGAAAATGAACATCGTTCACAATCTCAAGAAAAAAAAAAGCTAAGTTTTCAAAATTATTCCCAGCTTCCCAGTTTATGTTAATTCGCTGATTTTATTTCTCCTTATAAAATTTCTTTTTAAATATTATATTGTAGGCAGAAAAAAAATTTAGTGAAAAAAGTACGAACCCTCTGGGGTCTATCGTAACTTTTAAGGGACGATTTTTATTTTCTTAATGAAAAAGTTATGTTTTACATAAATTGTTTTTTAATTATTTTTCCTGTCCATCAAACACTATTTGTAACCCGTACACAAATATCTTTGGAAAAAAAAGTCAGGCATTAATGGGTTAAAATGGAAACTTTAGAATTATTTCAAGAGAAATCTTTCGTGAATACAGCTCTTAATTAGCATCATTTAAGAAAAAAATACTAGGTTCGTTAAGTTAGGAGTAAGTCAAAAAGAATCAGCAAAACTAGTGCTATATTGTAAATTGTAAATGTAGTTGTAATGTTATCGTTGAATAATATGCTACAAAACTATTACAAACAGATTAGCTTCGAATCTATTATTTGGGGTCGAGAACAGTTTGAAATGGTTAATGGTACGAGTATTGCTACAATGAAAAGAACAGGTATGCGACTTAAAGCCAATTAGCAGCAAAAGTGACTTTTAACCGAGAGGTTAAGGGAATGAACTTCACATTTATAAAGGACGACAGAATTCCAGCTATTAACTTTTAAAATACACAATTTTTTGTGACATTTTCTGTGTAAACTCTAAATTTCCAAGATTTCCATTCGCAAAATTTATGTTATCACTTTAGTTCAGATCAGGGATGTGCACATGTTTACCATAATATTTAATTCCGTTCTATAGAAAAATGAATGAAAAGAAATTTTAAATTTTTTCCCCAGAAATTTCTTCTTATTTCAAAGGCAGCAAAAATGACTAATTTAATTTAAAACCCATCGTTTGCAGTTAGAACAGTTAAAATGCCGAATCATAACCGGTGAAAAAAATTTTTTATTCTGAAATATTCCCTTTTTTATGACAATTATGAATGCTATTAAGGTACTTTAAAAAATACAAGAAAATTCATTTTTCCCCTTTGATGTCTTTAAAAAAATGAGCTAAAAGTGATCCAATTTTGCGACATCACCCAAGATTCTAATTGCTAGCTGAGTTTAAATTTTTTCCATCTATTTCCGAGTTGCTTTATAACGTTTAATAAGGCATTTTTTTTTCTGCTCAGTTTAAAAGCGGAGACATTTTCCCCTGGCCTTTGATCATCAATGATATAAAAAATTGCTAATTTGATCACTTTATCGTTCTTTCAAGAGGCTAGAAAAAAGATGTTTTTTTCATTCTTTTCTCGTGAATTTTAAGATAAAAAAAAGACGACTGATTGATTTTTTAATCAGTACATTGAAAATGGCACTTTGATTTTTTTTAAACATTGCTCAAACAGAGAAAACCTAATTTTGCTTAAAACATTTTCATGTGCATGTTTTATGCTTTCAATCTGTGTGCATTAACATAAAGATAAAACAAAATAAATAAATTTAAAGTGCTTAAGGCGAAAATTAAGATCGAATGTTTAAAAGCTATAAATGAGAAAATCTTAGTTAAATATTTATTGAGCTAAATTTGAGCAAGTTCAATAAATAAATTTGAAAGTGTTAAAAAAATAAATAAATAAAAACGCAAGACTTGCTTCTCAACGAACTAATTATGGGCGTGTTTACCTATTATGACGTCACGATTTCATTGAGAAGTAGCTATTGGACAAAGCACCGAAGATTATGTTAACCAACACGAAAAATAGTTGACGGATATCACGAGCTGAAATACTATCTGAAGCTACCAAGAACGCTAAAACTTGATTTCTTGGGAGTTTAGGATGTGCCGAAATTTTTGCATACGAAATTTGAGATTTCGTAATAAGTATTCACATGACACAAAAGTGTCACATCAAGTGGATAAAGGTAATATGTGACAATTTGAAAAACTTACTTTTTGCCATGGATGAAGGTGATAAGTCCATCAATATCATGTCCCCTTAGTCACAGAAATGGTTTGAAACTAAGAACACAACCCCGTTTTACCCGTTGAGAAAAATCTATTAAAACAATATACAGGGTGTCCACTCCAATCGTGGACCAATAGCTAATTTCTAAACCGTTAGAGATAAGCATATAGTTTATTTAGGAAAAAATCTCCAAATTACGAAAGGAATTTTGGGTCTATTCAATGTTTTTCAAAAAATCAAATTTTGAAAGAGTTACGAAATTTAATTTTTTATACAGCCCCCCAGTCCTATCAATCATATTTAGTAAAACATTCTTGACACTGTAACGTTTAAAACTAAAAAAAAATCACTCTTCTACCACAAAAATTGACCGAGTTATGACGTTTTGAAAAATCAAGATTTTGAAGGATTTCGCATACGGTCCCTTAAGCGATCTCTCGATGACGTCATGAAACAATGCCAAATCTTGATTTTTCAAAACGTCATAACTCGGTCAATTTTTGTGGTAGAAGAGTGATTCCTTTTTAGTTTTAAACGTTACAGTGTCAAGAATGTTTTACTAAATATGATTGATAGGACTGGGGGGCTGTGCAAAAATTTAAATTTCGTAACTCTTTCAAAATTTGATTTTTTGAAAAACATTGAATTGACCCAAAATTCCTTTCGTAATTTGGAGATTTTTTGCTAAATAAACTATATGCTTATCTCTAACGGTTTAGAAATTAGCTATTGGTCCACGATTGGAGTGGACACCCTGTATATATAACACAAGATTTTTTTTTGAAAGCTTTTTTTTAGAAATTTAAAAAAATGTCAAATATCACCTTTATCCACTTCAATTAAACAAAATCCTTATAAGCAAATTCTGTAAATTTAATCGCACATGAAGATGTTATCTCTTTTTGATGCAAGAATTGAAGCTTTTTAATCATCGTAGTTGGAATAATTTGTCTCCAGCGTGATATTTAAGGGAAAATATAAATACTCCTAATTTATTTTTAAGAGTGATTTGAAATATATTTTAGGGTATTTTAAAATACTTCTGGTGTAAATATAATTTCACAGCATCATTAAGGCTATTGGGAGCCCATTCAAAGTATACGCACGCCGACAAGCTAGGCTTGTTTCACCAATAGTTAAAAATAGTTTGTTTATGATTTTGCATTTTTCATAACATAAAATCAACGATTTCTATTTGATGCTCGGACCACACGATAAGTTCAGATTGCAAAAATTCGATTACCGAATAGGCAGACGAAATAATATTCTCTTTTCGCTTCTAATGAACTTTCTGTCATCTACTTCATTTAATTCGAAAAAAAAAAAAAAAAAATTCGCTCGTCCCCATTTCCTCACTATTTATTTCACAGCCCGAATAAAATAAATTACTTATGCAAATCTAACGCTTTTCATAACATTAAAACTCTGCTGTCTCGAAACGTTCGCATGCGAGGAAGAGCTCGATTGAAGAAAACGGGAAACTGAAGCTACAGCACATCCTAAATCAACATTCCGCGAAGAGTATCCAGATCTTCTTATCTATATGCTAATTCCGACACATGTTTCAATTGTAGGTGCTACATATACGTAATGCTGATGACTGCCTGTCCCGTTGATGAAGATTCGAAAAGGTGAGGCTCTCAGTTCTGCTGGAGGATCGGTCCAAAGCTGGTCACCTGTTTGTTCAGTCGCTTGTTTGGCGGTGGAGAGACCACCAACGTCGAGAGGGAACTTCGCCAAAATGCGAAGGGATCGGCTTGCACTATGGGCCATATATGACCCGCGGGCCTCAGCGTTTCGACCTCTTCATTATATAATAGTTGATTAAGGGGAATTACCTCGTAATATGTGTGGTGTAACCCATTGAGAAGCAATAAAGTGGATAAATTGAAGTCTTCAATTCTTAAGAGAAAGATATCAAGATAGGTGACATATTTTAACTCATTAATGCCTGACATTTTTCCCCCAAAGATATTTTATATTCTGGTTACAAACAGTGTTTAATGGGCAGGAAAAATAATTAAAAAATATTATGTAAAAAATATTTTTTTATTGAGGAAAGAAAAATCGTCCCTTAAAAGTTACGATAGACCCCAGAAGGTACATACTTCTTTTACTAAAATGTTTTTCTGCCTACGATATAATATTAAAAAGACATTTTATAAGAAGAAATATAAGCAGCAATTAACATAAAGTGGGAAGCTGGGAATAATGTTAAAAACTTAGCTTTTTTTCTTGAGATTGTGAACGATGTCATTTTTGATAAAGATCATATTAAAACTGCTACAGAACACACTTTACAATGGTTATGTGCTGCAACTTCTCAACGACGAACTTCATAACGAATTGAAACAATACCAAGGTACTAATTGAACACTATTATTTGGTTGAAATGTCCATTTTGGGGGGAATTCAGACCCTTTTTTGGACCCACCCTAAAAAGGGACGCTGGGCATTAATGAGTTAAAGTAAAGTATTGGAAGAAATCAGGTTTCTATTACTTGTTTTGCGAGCAACGTGTCTCTCATTCGCCGATGTTGAAGCATGTGACTTGGGATCTTTGTTTCAGCTTTTTCTAAGCCAATGATTGGACGTACTCCCTCCATTTATTAATATTTGCTCTAAGGCGCAATCTGACTTTTTTCTGCACTAGACAGGGCCGTGTTATCGGGATGGTCAAATTATTCAAGTGACGGGGTATCGCGGTTTTATCTAATTTTTGTGATATAAACCAGGTTGGTCATTCAGGTGAGGCAGGGAGTGGGGTCAATTGCCCCCCCCCCTGACTTTGAGAATTCAATGTATTTACACAAAAGTGGGCGCGGTTTTTTTATGTTTTCCGATGAAATTGCATTGTGTTTGGACCCTTTGCCCCCCTCCCCCGGAAAAACTTTAAATGACTTCCCTGATATGAACATAAACCAAGACGCTTCGCTTTTAATTATTCCAGTTAAGAAGGCTAAATTTGTTCTTTCTTATGTTTTTAAGAAGAATATTAGCTTATCCATTCAAAATATTAGTAGCGGTAATAATTTATTTATTTTTTTTCCAGAAATTATCTAAACACCAAAAACACAGTCCCCTGGCTGTCCCATTCCAATAGTCTAACACTTGAAGGCAATATTTCAAAAAATCTATTAACACTAAATAAATTTGGCAATTAATATCTAAAAATAGAATAATGCAACTATATCTTTTTTATGAAATAAGGTCTAATTACGTATTTCAAAAACTTAAAGTTGTCGAGTGTGCCCCCCCCCCCCCGCATTTTCAAATCTGATTTTGGGGGTGTTCCCGGGACTCGATTTTGTCCAATTTTGAATAGATTATGTTTATCATTATGTTAATAATAGCAACTGATTTAAAAACAATGGAAAAACCTTCGATTGCGATTTTGGCCATGTTAAGGGTATTTTTCCTGGATTGACTGGACTATTTGTTCAGTTGCTTATTTTATGGCGGAGAGACCACCAACGTCGAGAGAAATGAGGAAAGGGCCCTTCGCCAAAATGCCGAGCTTTCGAGCAGACGAGATTTTGGCAGGCGTAAATGTGCTTAGTCCGCGGTGAGGAATTGTCATGCCATTGTGTGCCCGATTCATTCTTGAAATATTCAACATGTGTCAGTAGATAATATCCATAAAAATCGCCAAGCTGTGTTGTTCTTTTAGGTGAGTTAGTGGTGGAAAACAGAGCTTAATGTGTTTACTGAAAATGACATGCTTTTATGCAATTTATTTTTATGACAACAGCAAGGATAACCGAGAACCAAAACTAGAGATATTTTAAATCTATGAATAGTATGTTCAGATTACATCATTTTTAGTGGTGGTAGAGGCTAATATTAGAATATAGATCAAGCTCAATGAAGTATTAATTAGTTGTAACATATTCGACAACTTGCATTAAGCTATTAGATATAAATAAAAGGCATCAGACAATCTTCAAAATGCTGTACATAAAGAAATAATTCTACTCATTACCATTTTCAATGTTATTAATCTCTTTAAACGTGTGATTAAAACGTCATGAAATAAATTCAAAGATATAGTTCATTGAAACAAAGAAAGCACAGAATAAAGGAAAAATCTGAATGGCATGGTTTGTACTAGATTTGATAAAGTTTAAGTAGAATGCTCTTTTCATGTCATCCGTTCAATATTTTTATGAATGGTACTTATTAAAAATCCACATATATTAGTACCCAAAATTAAGTAATAGTGTGAGCAAACTACGCAAGATAAGATAATCATCATGTTTAGGCACAACCATCGCTGCTATTTATTATACAGATCTATTATTTTCAGTTTCAAAGAAGTGAGTGAAGAACTGTTTTGTTGATAAACGAATTGCGTTGAATTCTGGTTTGGATCGAATATCTCATCTAAAGAGCATATTATCAAAAAAAAAAAAAAGGCTTATGTGTGTTAGTAAATGCGTAAGGGAGGATTAACGACATTTTGAAGAACATCTTCTACCTCTATGTGAAAAATTGTAATTCAGCATTTTAATAATTCTCATTTATTAACAGAACTACATAAATATTCACTGCTGGCAACAGATAGTCATCAGGACAAGTCAAATTTGCAACTCTGCATCCATTAATAAAAACCTCGCAAAAGTTTGTTTTAATTATCAACGGAGGAAAACGTTTCTTTTTAAATACCTGACTGGAGAAAAGAAAGAACAACTAAAGATTAACTCCACTTCAGAACGGTATCTTTTCGAAGAATAATCAAAGTTTCAGAGCTCTACATTCATTTTTAAATCGCCCATCCATTAGCTAAAACTTTACAAACATTCACCTTAGGTAACAGTTAGTAAAGAAACAGAATCCCTTTCCATCCACACAAAGGCCTGACTGGACAAAGGTTGCAAAATAATAATAAAAAAAAAAAACAGCAAAAGGTTCAAATTTAATTTACGGAAGCTCTTTTCAAAAAAGGAGAGAGTGAAAAAAAAAAAAAAAAAGGTTCGCTATGAACGAATGACAACAAACGAGAAAGAATGGAAAAGGTAAAAATAGTAAGGGCGTTAATCTCCGAAATGTTTTTTACTTTACTCCCGCTTCGTCAATACTATGGATTGCTTTTCTAAACGGAATGGAAGAAAAGCTTTATCCGATATCGATCCGACCCCTTGCCAATAATCCGGCACTTTTCCGCCCATTTTATCAGCCGGACGCCACAAAAAGGATCGGACGGGAAGTCCTTTTATTTTTAAAGAAAAAAAGTAATAAGGAAAAAAAAAAAGTTTTTTTTTTTTTCCTCTCTTTCTACCCCCAATGCTCCGGATCATTTCAAGAAATTCTTTATCCGTTCTTTTGTCTGGATACTTCATTCAGTTCCAGTCTGTGATTGTATGGAGGTATCGGTATAGTAGTTTCGGATTGTATCTGGAGAAATGGGATTGTGTGTGTAGGAGGGGGGAGGGGAAAAGGAAGGGGTGGATGTGAAATCGCACACGCAGAAGTCGAAAGTTCTTTCCTCACCTTTTGGAAAACATTAAAGAGTACTCTGGCAAAGTAATTTGGTGAAATTTTCTCCATGCGGGAGTGGATAAATGTAATCTGTAGAACGAAGCTGGAGGACCAAACGAGAAAGTGTTAAGGCTTGACACGATTGGGATCTTCAGCTGTGTTAGTCTTGTTATTAGATACACTGTAAAAAATTAATGTTTTTACAGTATGATGCAGCTATTATTACAGTAATTTTACAGTAATAAACTGTAAAATTGCTAATTTAATAGAAGTAAACTGTAAAATTGCTTGTTTACAGTAATAAACTGCAAAACTGCTAGTTTCACAGTTTATTACTGTGATTTTACAGTTTTAAACTGGAACCTCTGCTGCCAGTATTACACTGTTGTTTTTACAGTATAATACAGCTAATTTAATGGCGATAAACTGTAGCATTGTTGATTTTATAGTTACAACCTGTAAAATTGCTAGTTTTACAGTAATAAACTGTAAAATAGCTAGTTTTAGTTTATTTCTAAGATTTTACAGTTCGAAACTGAAACCACTGTTTTCAGTATTATACTGCAAAAACAACAACTTATTAGTCCGTTTTAAGCATACCCAAGTAGCACACGTTTTTTAAAGGTTGTAAAATGGTTATTAACGTCGTGACAACGGATTAAAAACGTTTATAAAAAACGGATTAAAAACGTTTATAAAAAACGGATTAAAAACGTTTAAACGTTTCTTGTGCTACCTGGGTAAATGAAGAAATTTCAACATAATTTTCAAACATAAACAAATGAATAGTGCTTTCACGCAAAAACGATGCAAAGATAAGTTCTTATTTCAATTTTGTAAACGAGGCAAAACAGTTTTTTCCTACAAGAGAAGAAAGAAATTTTTTGATGTAATGGACGTAAGATTAGTTTTTGTTTTAAAAAGCATAAATGAACTCCTTCCCTTTTTGCACAATTAGCATCATTTTGACGCATTTAACAACGTTATTCAACGATTCACATAACTCCAAATGCAATTTTCCTTAATATTCCAAAAAAAAATGTTACGTCTATTTAGTTACTTTGAAAATCCCGATCATGAACTTCTAGTTTTTGGCATTTAACCTTTTCCTAACGGGAATTTTAACAAAGGAGTTAACTAAACAATTCATCGCTAACTAAACAATTTTTGAAATTTTTATCTGATAGATTCTTTTTTCGGTCACTTCTGAGCCTTAGAGTTTTGACTCGACCCATCATAGCCTCTTACGTCTCTGAAAGTGTCGCCAAACATGGTATGATGAATTACGGAATTTTATAGCAGTTAAGCGGAAACAAAAAAAAAAAAAAAAAGAAAAAAAAACAATGGCATTTATTCCTTCATTAACCTGAAGATTAATTGAAATGGTAAAACGTTACGATGCATATTACAATTGAACTGTTTTCCTGACGTATACCTTTTATAACGTGTAATTTTAGCATATTTCCCTTATTACATTTCAAAGAAAAAATTACTTACCAGGTTTCTTAGTTTCGTATGTATTCAAAAGAAAAAATGACTCTGAAAGAAAAAATCTTTACGTCAGTATAATAATAAGTATAATCTCATAAAATACATCAAAATTTAAAAAGAAAGAAATAAATCTAATTACATGTTATCACTTACAAAATATAAACTTAAAAATTTGTTTGTGATATTTCTGACAGCTGATGGATTTATGGTGCTTTGAAGTAATTTACAGAAATCAACTAAAACGGACCCTCCAACGTCGTTTCTAGTATATTGTTTTTCTATCCACATTTTATCATTATAATGAATATGGAAGATACAAAGATTTTTAGTATATAAAAAAAGAAAAGTTTTTCAAAGTATGAAATTGTTTTTAGTATCTCTTTATGCTATAAATAGTCTATCTTTTATCATTACGCATTTCTTACATTAATTTGATAACACTTATTCCCATTTCAAATAAACGATAGGAGGCACTGCAGTAAGTGATAATGGTTGCTGAATGAGGTAAAATAAAGATAATGTGGCGTACTTCAAGCGCTAGAAACTGAAAAATTGTGTACATGTTGCTTGAAATGTTTTCTGAAAATAATATCAGTTTTTTTCCCCATAAAAATAATGTTTCTTAAATTCGACTAAGAATTCATTAAACCTGCAGAAAAAAGTCACAACTTTTACTACTTATAATTTTTAAGGACGTTTCGATGAGTTCAAGTCTAAACTCAGTAGTATTTAAATAAATAAAAACAAGATTTCAAATTATTATAATAAAACTTTGTTTTGCGTAGCAAAATCCGAAGAAAAGTTAAATCGAAAAGTGCAGAAACAAAGTCACAGATTTTACTGCTTGCAAGTTTTAGTGACTTTTTGAACTATTTAAGACTAAACTAAATAATATTTTAATAAATAAAAACAAGATTTGATATTTTATATTGTTTGAAATTAAAAAAAAAAAATGTGCAGCAAAAGCTGAAAATAATTTTATTTTAAAATCAAATAAATAAGTAAAAAAATATAAATAAATAAAACGTAAAAGACAGAATTTCACGGAAGGAGTTCTAAAATATCAAGATAATTCCTACACCACGTCGATTTTAGTTATCCCATTCCACTCAAACTTTAATTCAAGAGACAGAAAGCATGGATAAACTAATTTGTTCGAAACAAATCGACAAAAATTCGACAAAACAGAACAAACAAAACATGTCTCTATTGATTCTGCCAATAGAAGAGTACATTCCGAACAGTTGCCTAAATTTGCGAACAAGCACGTTCTCTTTGACCTTTCGAGGGTTTTTTTTCCGGCAGTTTTATTTACCTAAAAAAGCAAAAAAAAAAAAAACGGTACGAGAAATTCAAGTTTGTATAAGAGAGATAATCACGCTCTGGTGCTTCACTTCGCTAAAAGAGCTGGCTGCAAATAGCAAATTAAACAAAAGAAACTTAATTAGGGGTTTGCATGCAACCTCTGCTTCATTTTTTTGTGCTCAGACGGCAAAGTGATCTTATTAAATGAATAGAAAGTTTCAACATAACGTAAGTACAGAGCGAGTAACGAGTAAAATTACTGTTGAGTGCTTCAACTCTTGGATTCAGCATTTTAGGAACTGTGAAACTCCACCATATTGCACGTTAGTCGCAAAAAAAAACATAATTTAGTGCAAATAGCCAGCGAAAGAAGTAGAAACGAAAATCACAGTGATGAAATTGTTTTTGATGTAAACTAGTTCTGGGTTTTATTTGAGGTTGTTAGATCGTAAACGACTATCAAATTAAAAGTTAGGAGTACGTAGCAGAAGAAAAGTTGGAAAAACACTGCTTCAGGCAATAGTTGTGTTCTTCAAGCTTTTAGTGACTGTTTTGGATGCTTAGGCTATTGATTTTGTGTGATTTTTATTTCTAGTGATTTTGATTACTGACCATTGATTATCGTCTCAAGCTATCAACTCTTCACGTCTTGTCTTCTATTGCTAATTATATCTAGTGTTTCATTTTAAAGTTGCTTGTGATCTAATACTGCAAATGAAGCTCAGAACTCGTTTATGACCTTTCACCTTGTCTAGTGGTCAGAGCTGTCTGCCACGGACGGTGTTGCCCCGGGTTCGAGTCCCGGCTTCGGCATGGATGTGCTTTCTCTCTCCTGTCCTTGTCCTTTCTTTGTGTGGATGTGTTGCTGTGAAAGGTTGCCTACCCTATAAACGGGTACCTATGGCACCGTGTACTGTGGAAGTCGGTCTTCACACCAAATAACGGTACAGTTGGAAAAGTGAAGCAGCGCACTCCAAATTGCCTGCCTGGCTGGCACACGACAAATAAAAAAAAACTCGTTTATGATTAAAAAAGAAAACCCCATAGAATTCTTAGTTTTAACATTATGGGGCCGTGGTGGCCCGATCGGTAAGGCATCGGACTCGTGTCCGGAGGGACCCGGGTTCGAAACCCAGCCGATCAAAGATCCACCGCCTTGATTAATGGTGGCTGGGAGGCGTTAAAAATGTCGTGGTCACAAAGTCCTCCAAGTGAAACGATACCTCTGGGGGTGCTGGGCCCTAGGGTTTGCTCGACCCTAGGTTCTGGTTCAAAATTAAGAACAGAGCGCTCTTCAGGGCCCTATCCCGGTTAAACCACGAAGCTGTGGTAGGTACGGGGGACCCTGGAGAGTGTGAAGTGAAGTGAAGTGAAGTAGTTTTAACATTAGCTCTAGAATTCAGCATTATTGCTTCGAATGTCGAATTTATAGATGCGTCCAATCTCTTTATACTGAGTTTTTGCTGTAAAAATTGAAATCTAGACTTCAGTGCTATTGCTTCAAATTTATAGTTCAGCATTTTAGATGCATCGGAACCCCGTCGTACTGCTGGTTTTCTGGAAAATGTTTAATCTAGACTTCATTACTTTTGCCTTAAAACTAGAATTCGGTGTTTTAGGTGCAACGAAACTACGGCTTATTTACTGTTAAAATTGGAACCTAGACTTTAGTATTTTTGCTTCGAATCTAAAATTCAGCGTTTTAGATGTATCGCGACTCCTTCGTAATGCTGGTTATCTGCACAAAATTCAAATTGGTATTCATTCTAATCAAGAATTCAACATTTCAGATGCATCGAAATTCCCTCCCACTGCACGTTTGCAATAACAAAATGTAATTTTTTACATACAGCCGTGGAAGAAATAAAAAGAGCAATGATAAAACTGTTTTTGTCATAAACCAGTTTCGGGCTTGATTAGAGGATCAAAAGCGACTATCAAATTAAAATCTCGCCATGAATAGCGAAAGAAGAAGTGAAGCGAAGAGAGGATAACTTGTCACGAGAATCGATGGTTAGTAATCGAAATCACTGGAAATAATAAATGCCGATGTGGATTCTAAGCATCCAAAACAGTGTCGTTAAGGAGCTCCCGTGCAGACAATTAATAGCAGTAGCAGTTTTTATTTTTCTTTCAGTTATCAGATTGGAAAAAAAAGAGAAGACATTCATCATAATTGTCATTCTCTGGATAGTGAAGGTCGAAAGAAAGCGAAGCAATGCGATTTTGCAAACAGCAGTGAGATCTAAGTGTTTTTCAAGTGATATGCTCAAAAATGTGATTTCTACTACATTTATAAATTGCGAAATAATAACATTTTACTCTAATGCTTCAGGTTTTAAATATTCTGTGTTGTTCGAATTTTTAATTCTAAATTCTGAACACGAGCAAGTGATATGTTTGCCCTTGAATTTTAAACTAGCGAAGGTGGTAAGAAAGTGAAGTGATGCGATTTTTCTGATAGCAGCGAAAATAAAATGTTATTGATGTGATACGTTCAAAAACGTGTTTTCCACCACATTTTTATAAACTGTAAAGCAATATAATTTGGTTCCAATGCCTGATTTTCAAAATATTCTATCAAGCTCAAATTTTAAAATAGCAAATGTTAAAGAATGTGAAACAATGCGATTTTTCTAATAACAGCGAAAATAGTGTTTTTGCTATGGTTCTAAATATTTTATGTTGTTCCATTATCCAACTTGTTAATGCTCATTCTGAACACGAAAAAATTCTTTTTGAAGCTTCAATTTGAAAATAAAGATCGTACTTTGAGGAAAAGAAAAAAAAAATCCAAGTTTACGGCTGGGGTTATGAAAGGGGTTCAAGAAAGTACTTTTTATGAAGATGACTTCATAAATTCAACGAGTACTTAATACATTTTAGCGTCCTTTGACATCCGTCGCCAGCTATATTATGTTTACCAGCAGACATTTATTTGCCTAGCAAAAAACATTAAAATTTAACCTTTGTACTCATCTATTTTTACATGTATTAATATTTTTACTCTTCATAATCTTTTCGTATCATTTTATTTAAATTCCCATTATGTGAAATTTTGAGTTCTAAATTTCTTTCATGAAATTACCTTCTTTACTCTTTAAAGTATATTTTTTTAATTTAAAACATTTCGCTGTAACATTTTTATTTATGATTTTTATTTTAATTTTAGCGTTGCAATTTTGCAATTGATTACAATTTTGACTTAATATCAGATTGTATGAAGGATAACTTACTTTACCCATTTATTTTTCATTTGTCATCTATTTTTGTTTATTTCAACAACTCATCTATCTTTTTACAGCTTTATATTCATCAATGCATTTGCAAATTTTTTTTACATCTACGGATCAGTATGCCCTATTGATCGATACAAACACTTTTTTAGTTATTCTCTCTCAAGACTGCACTGAAATACTGCGAAAATACATAAACATGCTCCATTCATTTATCATAAATAACTTCATAAACATCTTATGCTCTTCGCCATACTTTTAAGTTTCTTGTTTCAAAATGCGGTTTGACTGCAACTTTTTCGAGTAATTTCTGATCGTTATGTATGTCACTTATGATTTTATCCTTCCGTTGGCTGCATCATTATAAAAAGCGTTTAACATCAAATTTTTACTTATTTCTGCAGCAAAAAAGATTGATGTGCTTTTTTCTCTTTTTCGAGAAAACTCGAAACATTATTTAGAAAAGCAGTTTAATGCTGAATATCTTTTTTTATTTTATCGTCTGAGGGAAACGAAAATGTCGTTAATGTATGTTCTTTTTAATTATGTTTCGATATGGAATCGGAGTGTTCTTTTTTTTCCATGAAAAATCTTGTACTTTTAAGTCAGCATAATTTGATAAATGGCTTCGCAATTTTACATTAACGTTTGATAAATAGCGTTGAGTTGCAAGAGTAGTTATTTATTTTTTTTGTTACGTTTAAATATTTCAAAAATAAATTACTCTGAAAGATTTCCAGCTTTTAAAGGAAAAGGAATTTAGCAACATTCAAATTTATATTTTAACATTTGTTTATTTAGTAATTCTGCTGAAGAAATAGTCTTGAAATTAAAGAACATTGTGCATGTAAAATGCAAAAAAAAAAAAATATATATATATATATATATACTTTTGGTTTTCTTTGTGTACACTTAGCAATCGTTTGTTGAAAAGAATTCTTGCATTATTTTTGTAAAAAATTCCAAGATAAAAAAGAAAAAACAAAGCAGTTTAGAAAAATGTCGAACAAAATCATTGCATTAGGAATAAAAGATGTGCCCAAAATGTAAAATAGTTTTGGAGCTTAATCATTGTTAAAAAAAATTAGGTACAACAATAATAATAAAAAATATTATATATTTTTTTAATCTCTGGCATCCTTTATTTATTATATTTCTTTTTTTTTTGTACTAAAAAATAATTTTACTCTAGCATATGTCAATACATTTCATTGCATATGTGTATAAAACAACGTTTAATTAGTCAAGGTATGTACAAGCAATGAATAATTTTAATGACGTTCTTTTTCTTTTAGCTTATACAGCTATTTTCATACATAACATATTCCAAAATCTAAAAGCCACATCGGTGTTGACCATGTGAAGAATTTCTCTTAAATATTCCATGATTTTTCAAAGACGTTTAATATATTAAAGGTTCAACGACCGTCTACTAACGTTTAACTCCTTGAAGTGTATATCGGTTCAACTGTTTGAAAAGTATTTATGTATTTATTGATCCTTCAGAAGTGAAAATGCCCACACACACACACACACACACAAAAGGAAAAAAAAATCTTAAACAGTATGAAGAATATTTGAACAACACTGCACATTTTGTAAAATACTTTTCAATCGAGTTTTTGTTTTGGTGTTGTTTTGCACATAATCGGTTCAATATCGAGAGTTAGGGGGGGGGGGGTCAATTTCCAAAATTCCAAACAGTTTCAATTTTTATGAATATCTTAGCAAGAAGGAAGTTTTGTGTATCTCTAGCTTGAGCCAGGTATATGTAGCCGTAAAAATAAGCAATAACATATTTACTTTACACTACTTGTTACTTGAAAGCACATTCATGCATAACATTATTAAATCAGACGGGTTTTCTTCTTCAAGACATAACTTAGGTTCTTGGACAATAATGATCTTTCGCGAAATTACAACAGAGCGAGTTACTGCCAATAGACTTCTCCAGTACATTAACCTAACTAAAAGGAGCTATCAAATGTACGACGTCATTACAGCACGCGATGCCACACTGACGTGGTATCGGAACAATTGCGTGAACCAATCTTCCAGTCGGAGTATTCTGTGAGGTTAAATGACAGGCTAGTCCGGAAAATCCGTCTCCAGTTACTTGTTAAAGTTCTGGCAGCATGTGGACTCAGATGCATCGAATTCCGATAAGGATCTTTGCGTGAAGGTTGGGACATTGCAAGTTGAATTAGACGATGGTTTTTGAAGGAACATCAAATTAAATACAAAATATAATTCAATTTTATTCTTTGTTGCTATCAAATGGGATAAAGTCATAATCAGCAACCAAGTCGTATTGGCGTATGATAAAATCACGCATTGAGCATTATTGTTTAGGTCAGTAGAAAGTGAGTTGTTTATGCATAATTATGAATGCATTAACTTCTTGATAGACAGTATAAATGGCCGTGGTAGCCTGACAAGTAAGTCGTATTTGTTACTGGAGAATCTTGGAGCATGTCCGATGCCAGACAGTCGAAGATTTTCTGTTTACGCTAATGGTGACTGGAGCTCGTTAAATCCGCCGTGGTCACTAAGTTCTCCATGTTCTCATTCCAATTCAGTAAGTACCTCTGGAGGTGCAGGATCATAGGATCATAGCTTATCTAGCTACTGGCCTGAATTAAAAAAAACAAGCTGCCTCCCAAACTCCATCCACCTAGTAAAGTTATCACTGTGGTACGCATGTAGGAACCATGGGGCCGATGGTCAACCAAACAACCAGGGGGTTCAAGACATTCGGACCCATTAATGCCGTCTGAGAAAATTCTCAGTTTTTATACAAATTCTTGATTATTTATAAATTCCTAAAAGGATACTTTCACGCGTTAGTAAAAGTCGAGTACGGAATGATTACGTATAGAAAATCACTAGGTCTGTATTTCGTCCGTAAATAATAAAGCTGTATTAGGTGCACATTATTCTTTAAAATCTTCAACACAGCCTTTAAAAAATATCCAAATGCTTCATACCAAATTACTTCCTTCACATGGTAAATCATTTGCAAGGTCCAGATTAAATTAATTAATATTTGCTAGACTAGGCATGAAATATTCACTAAAAAGTTCTAAAATTATCTTATCAGCATGTCACAAAAAAAAAGCGCACAGAAGAATTAGTCGCGAGAAACTGCCGAGGTCTGCATTTTATTAAAAGTTAATCAAACATTAAATATGGACAAGTAGTTAAAAATATTTTTACTGTGTAATATTTTTTTCTTGCATGCAATTTGTCTTTTTCCAGAAGACAAAGAGATTTCATTAAAACTTATCCCAACAATATGAGAAATTCATTCCTCACAAAGAGCTTAAATTAAAACGTAAAAAAGCACGGATGAAAAAAAAAATGACAAGCAGCATATTCAAACTCTAATTTCCGTTCTTAAAAAGGGAAAAGTTACAATCGAAATTAATTCTTTCAGAAATTCCGCCACAATAAAAGCCGAAAGTGCTCGTCACAAAACAGAAGATAATTGCGATCACTTCAAATTCACCGCGCATACGGTATTGTCCAGCCAATGACCAAACGAATGGAGTTAATGAAAGAATTCATTAAACACAGGGTATTAAAAGTCCCTTCTAGTACTTGTTCCCTAAAACGCCAGCACTGCCAGATCTGCCACTCCGCATTCAAAAACGATGAAAGAGATTTCCCCTGTTTCTTTCACGTCTTTTGTTTCACGTCGCAAGTGCAGAAAAACGCCAGCACTCAAGCCTTGCAAATAAAACCACTTTGAATAGGAAACCTCATTACAGATAACGGCCGTAAAAAACTGCTGCAATGTTTTAAGTGGATAACGACCAAAAAACATCGTTCTCAAAGAAAAGGCTCGTAATACATAACCAAGGACGTTTTCTATAGTTCCTCCACCTTGTCCAGAGCTCTTCCGTGGACATTAATTTCTTTCTTCCTTTTATATGTCTCCGGTGGCATCGGTAAGTGTTTGTAGTTAGGAAGAAACGCTGCCTGGAGCCACGTCTGCCATGAATTTTTTAACTCTTGTTGCGTTCGATTAATTAAATCAGCATTTTTTTTTTCCTTGAACACAGGTGTGCAATATATGCTACTGCATCGAATAAAACGTTTTTTATAGCGGCTACTTTTGATGATGAAAGATGTTTTTTTTTCTAGTTCTGGCAGTATAGGTGGCGTTAGAATTCGCTATTTAAGCAAAGCGGATACAAGTAGAAAAAAAAAGCTCCATGGTATTAATAAAGATATAGACATTTTACACATCAAAGAATTTTCAGGCTACAAAATGGTTTTATAACAATAAAAGTTACGCAATACAAGAAAGAGGCATAAAAAATGGATGATGTTGCCTCCTATAAGAAAAAGAGCATAATATAACCTATAAAAATTTTGCTCTAACATCGAATAACTAATGCAAAACCGTCCTTCATTTTCAATAAGCATTCACTATTTCAAATAAAAATTACTTCGTATTTTTCTGAGCTTTTCATTCCAATAAAAGTAATAATATCAGAAAAATGTGAAACGTAATTGAAGTATAAAGGAAGGTTTAATATTTTTCCTAAATTTATCACTAAGAATATCAATAAATATAATTGAAGGAAAAAAATTGCGGGAATTAGAATTATACGGAAATGTTGGTTACTCTCTGCACTTGTCCTCTCAATAACCTTAGAAAGAACAGTTCTGTCCAATCAAGACGAGATTTCTAATGCTACAAAATTTATGTTTGGTATGCTGAAAATTCGATTCGTTTACTTGTAGACGAATTTATTTTGGCTCATTAAAAAAAAATTCTATTATCTTAAACGGTTTTAGAATAAATACTAATAAGACTATACCAATTTCACGGGGGAAAAAGCACACGCATTAGGCAAAAAAACACAATAACATGTGGAAAAATGCTATTTAATGTTTTAAAAAAGAAAACAAAAAACATTGAAACCATGTCTTTGAAAAATAATTGTCATATTCTTCAAACAATATTACAATTCAAAAAGTGTAAGTTTTACTAAATTCAAAATTGTTACCATCAACAAATTTGCATTTATATTTGCATGACTTAAAGCTCAAAAGAAGACTCATTTCAGCCAATATTTTCTCTAATGACGTAATTAGTTTCTTGTTTGTATGTGTGTATGGGGAGGGGGCTGAATAAGAATCTTTGTACAACATAACATTGGATGAATTATATTTTTAGTTTAAATTACTGTCATTAAACGCATTGTCATTACATGGAAAGAAGGTTCGAGGTCAAAGTTTGGGGGGGGGGGGGGCAGACAGCACCCACCTCATATTTATGCTGTTTGTTTGTTTGTTTGTTGTTTTACTATGCTTAGTTTAATACGACTAACCTAAAAAAAAGTTTTGCAACAAGGATTGAAATCTTACCCACTCATTTGAGCACCATCCTATTGTTCCATCAAAACAGCTAACAAATTTTACACACTCTTCACAACACACCAGACATTATCTTCCCCATTAAAGTACCACATTCATCAATCAAAGCCGGTAACCCCCCCCCCCCAGCAAGTACCCTCCTTTTAATACTTGTAAAAGCCAGGCTAGGCAGTTATAGGAAGGATCTTCAGCCCATTCGCCTCTATGGCAGGAAACCCTTAACACACATTGCGGGTTTTAATGTCTTAGGGTTCGAGCTTGCCTTTCCGAATGCTGGGCCAAACTTTTTTTCCCGGCCTCCCTCGCGGCCTGACGTGGGGTGGTTGGGTAATTCGTTCAAGGGTTGAAGGGGCATCGATCGAAAACTACATAACACTTAAATCAAAGAATAGAGGGCGAGAACAACATGACTCCATTTGTGGTCACTTTCATTCAGAAGACAACAAAGGAAGAAATGTATCACAAAAGCAATTGCAAAGGAAGAGTTTAAATTACTCCTGTCTTGAAAAAATGTTAACATTTCAAATCTAGACATAATAAAACAATTTTCGATTAGTTGATGTAGATTTTTCAATATTGATCACACATTTATGTCCAGTGTGTTACCCATATTCATTAAGCAAGTATCTATTAGAATTCAAAAAGTTCAAATCATTAAAGTTCAAAAGCACACACAGATGTATTGTTTTTTGGAAGCCATATCTTCGGTGCTCCGCACGATAGTATTCTAAAAAAAAAAAAACGCTTTTTAGGGAAGCTGACTATTTTTTTCATCTGGAACAATTGTGAAGCATCTTCTGCGTAAATATCATTAATTGGTCAAGTATACGAGGGAAATTACTTATACATAATTTCAAGGAAGAAAAGTGTAACGGTAAACATTTTTCTGCTCATCCAATTTTTTTTCTACTGTATGAACTTCAAAGCCTGTTTATAGTCCCCTACTATTTTTTTTTTTCTTTTTGTGGCTGATATACTAGAACGGATTGATGAATGTTATAGAACTGAAGATTTTTCACCCCATTTTTCACGCTAATTCAAAGAATGTTGACATCCATTGTGCCAGTATATTTCACTGAAAAAATTAAAGTAATCTTTTTTACACAGTAGTTAAAGAGGAAATTTTTAAATACATTATGATGAACTAATTATACTAAACTCTCTCTTTTTTTTTTCCTTTTTAGTTTCTCAACACTAAAATTAAAATCATTTTGGAGTTATGAATTGCCAAGTTTGGTTCAACACTTAGGACTGCCAGTGAAGAAGGGGAAGGTTATGGGGTGCAGTTTTAGCCATCTTGTGTATTTAAAAGGGGCTTTACTCGAGTGGCTATCTTGTTTTTGAGTGTATTGTTATTCGAGGGATGTCGACCCTCTTCAAACTAATTGAACGAAAACAAAAATGCGATTACTCAATATATGGGATTGTTCCAGATCCATTAAAAAAATTCAAAGTTTATGCCCTAAAAGCAGAGGTACATCGAAGTCTCCTTTCAACGAATACCAATACAACTATCCGTTTCAATGTAATTACTTTCCAGACCCGATTTTATTTCCATTACATAGCTTTATTTCATTACAACGAACAAAATGTACGGTACCTTAAAGTTCGTTGGATACAGTAGCGTATACATGTTTGAATTTTGGAGGGGGCTGATGTAACCTAGCATAGCCAAGCTTACTTCAGACTTTCGTTAGGGAAAGACTGGAGGTTCGGGAACCCTCTACTAGAAATGTTTTAAAATGGATGTCCTGAAAGTCAATTTTGGGCTATCTTTAATGACGTTAGGAAAAAGTGTGGATTCAGATGCTGCCCCACAAATTTTGTAACATTGAAGTTTTAAATTCGCAGTTGTATGCTATAATTCATTAAAAGAAAACGAGGTAGTAGGGTTCTCTCTCTCAGAAAATTTTCGAAATTTAAGTGTTAGAAAGGGTTTGAGGGCTCTCCTGGAAATTTTTCGGCGTTGAGGCTCTTAACTACAATTTTAAATTTTATTTGTCGATGTTTAGCGCAAGGGGGAGAAATTTGGGACTTTTCCGTTTTGAAAGCACGTTTTAAAAAATTTTCAGGACAATTTTCCTTGATTTTGGGAAGGGCCCGGGCCCCCCTGGGACCACTCCTTACATACGCCCTTGGTTGGGTAAGAATTTCCCTCTATTTTAACTTTCTCTTCTTTTCCGTCCAACGGAACTCCAAAATGTCTACCGAGCCTCGGAGCTCGACATCCGAGCACCGGGAAGCTCAGATTGAGTCGTCTTGTTACCATGACACCGAGTAAGCCGCTTGGAACCTCCGCCATCAGATACGAGGACGTTTTTCCCGAAGGAGGGCGACAACTCGGAGAGAAGGGCCTGCACTCATTAGAGAGGGAGAGAGAAAGTGTAAAACAAAAAGTCGGACTGGAAATGATACATGGATATTGCAAAATATACTTCTTGAGCTCCCGATTTAATTTCGTAGGTAAAACTCTCTGTAGCAGAGAGTGAAAGAGTTTTTTCGTGTGATACTTATTTTGGTTTAAATCTCCCGATGGAAATGATAGATAGCAGAGTTGAAATTGAAGAATTGTAATAGTATTTGATTTTTTATCATGCCGGAGTTTTGTACGTCGTAAGTAAAGCTAAGTCATGCGAAATTTTTCTGTTAAGAGTAGGTTTCGTCCTGAGTTATTCCGAAAATTGCTGTTATAATATCTAAATTAATAATTTTACCATTGAGAGAAATCGTCTAAGACGTTCGCTTTTTGTTTATCGTTAACAAAACAATGCAAAAGTTTTAAGCGTAGAGTAAGTCTTGAACAGTTCAGAAAACTGCTGTCACAGCTACATTGACAATTTTATCAGCAAGATAAATCAGCGATACTATTCACTGCATAATTTCAAAAAAAAAAAAAAAACAAGTGCAGGAGTACATTTATCAGAACATTTATTTTCTCCTCACGGTATGAGATTCCGTCGAATTTCCAAAGATTTATTGAAAACTAAATGTGCAGGAGTTGGGCCCCTGTGATCTTTCATGTAAATCAAGTTCAGGAATTATCTGCAAAAATTAAATCACGAGGAAACAATATCATAAATGAAGAGAAAAAAAAATGTATATTAAGTCATAATTCCTGAAAATTGAAAGCTCAAATTCATTTTCTTGTTTTCTTATTATATCCCGTGAAGTAGGTAATAATTCTTCTTTGACACTTCGGTTGAGTTTAAGCATTGTTTTCAAATGGAGATTGATTCTTGAAAGGTAATTTGGAAAGGATTGGCTGAAGAAAGGTTGGGCCTGGAAAACCTGAATCTTATCTTATTTTTACAGTACTATAACTATTCTCAATTCTATTAATATAGCTTTCGCTACTAAGTTAAGGCCTAAATTGTTCGTAATCGTTATTATTCCATGCTGTGTTATTCGTAAATGTATTATTATGCTTCAGTACATAAATCAGTATCTTCAACTTTTTCATATTTGCTTCATATCATCTGTTTTACTTATGTTTTAATGTAAAAATTTGTTTATTTGGTTTCTGCTATAAGGAAAGCTACCACGAAAGGAACGCCAATCGAACATTTTACAACTGTTTGTGTAGAATCAAAAACGTGAGTCTTCAACTACAGTGAACTCTGACTTATGCGCTGGCCCAAGGGACCAACAGAAAAAGGCGCATAAGTGAGCGAGACGTATAAGTGAACAAGCCTAATTAAGGACTAAAACGTAACATAGATTCTAATGAAAGAATGAATATAAGAATGTTTCTACAGAAAGGGGACATATTACTACGGTTTGGCAGTTACTGTAACGTAACTACAATGATAAAGAGGAAGTAAAATTGTAGCATACTTAATTACAAACTTTTTCCTTTAAAACGATGCATAATATGTAGATAATTGTCCCTCTCCGAACTCTAGTTCCAGAAAAAATGTCTTCCGTGAGCAATAAAGGCGAAAGATAAAAGAGGAAAGTGAAGAAAAATGCTTTTTCTTTAAAGAAAAAAATATTTTTTTATGTGTTTTAGGGAAAATTAGGTGCATAAGTGAAATATTTATCTTTATAGCTATGCATAAACGAATGATACTATCATTATTTTGCTATGAAATGTGCTGGGACCATTAAAAATCGTCGTATAAGTGAAAAAGGCGCATAAATGAGGCGGCGTATAAATGAGAGTTCACTGTATCTCAGAAACTCATTTTTGTTGAATCTGCGGTTTAACTACTCACTGTAGTACGGCCAAAAATGGCTACTCGGTTTATTGCTACATTATTACATCGCCGTGCTAATCACAAAAGCCGTATCAGCACTTTTAAACTAAATTGAGCTATCGCCACCTGGTGGCAGAACGGGAAATATATATATTTTTTTAATTCTGAAAAAGTTTCACCTGAATCAAATACTGGCTGGCGCAAAACTTTAAAGAGTAATATCTCAGTTTGAGCTCGACTGTAGGTACCACTTTTGAGCTTAGCACGGCAGTAATAGCTATATGACAGAAGTATGCTGAATTTTCTACTCTCTTATAGTAGAATTAATAATTATCAACTTTACCAAGTTAACTTTTGCAAAATAACACATTTCCATGTTTTTTTTTATTTTTAATTTTAGCAGAAAATATCTGTACCTCAGAACCAGACTAACGTAAGTCCATTTTCGTCATTTTTCAGTAAAGGGGAAAAACGATGTATTCGACAATCGTTTTTCCCTTCTATCGAAAAATGACGAAAATGGACTTACGTTAGTCTGGTTCTGAGGTACAGATATATGCAACTGTAAAGTTTAGTTGGAGTATCTTTTTTCTTTTATTATACCAGCTCACTTGATTTGTCAATTATTTAATTATTAAAAATAATACAGTCAGATAACAGCTGCATCTTTTCGGGAGATACCCACGTGAAAAACTGTATTTAATCCTTCAAACTATATAAACTGGAGTTTGTGAGAGCTAAACACTACATTGAAGTGTTGTTTTTATTTTAGTAGAAAATATATGCAACTGTTAAGTTTAGTTGGAGTATCTTTTTTTTCTTTTATTATACCAGCTCACTTGATTTGTCGATTATATAATTATTAAAAATAATACAGTCAGATAACATCTGCATCTTTTCGGGAGATACCCACGTGAAAAATTATATTTAAGCCTTCAAACTATATAAACTGGAGTTTGTGAGAGCTAAACACTACATTGAAGTATGCTCTAAAAATATTTTCGCAAATTTTCCCGAAATGCAGCTTATCGCGAGGCTAAAATATATCACGAAATAAAAATTTCAGTTTCTGAGTTGCTTACATTGCGAGCAAAAGAAATATTTGATCGTACGCCATGAATTTATGACAGCAAGAGTTATTAATGTTTACACGGAAAGAACCCTTCTCCGCAGAAGATATCTAATATGAAATTTTTCTTTAAAATTTAGTTTTCGTCTTGTCATAGAATGCGGAGAAATAGTTATTGTTTTCGGAACGCCATCCAACACTTGACAATTTGATAGAAGACGTCCTTAATGGCAATGGATGAAGAAAGCAAAGCTAAAAAAATATTTTCTTCCGAAAATAATATTCTGTATTATTTTCATTTAGAAAAGCAGCTTTTGTATTAGGAATGGGGAAAGAAACTCTTCGTAAAAATTATATGTATTAATATTTGAAAGTGCTCCTTTACTAAAACAATAATTTAGTAAAGTCGTTGGACTCGTAACCACAAGGTTCCAGGTTCGTAGCTCGACGCCGAGAAACTCTTCAAGTAAATTCGGAAGACAGTTTTGAAAAATGTGTAAGTTCGAAAGTCTGGTGGTCAGTCGCTGCCAGTGAACATGAGTATAGAGTACCTAAAGCTCTGTAAAAAAGCAGCAAATCTATCACCTACGCTTTAACTCAAAGTCGAATCTGTCAGCTAAGATGACATACTACGAATTATCTCGTAGTTGGGCAGTCAACGTGTTAAACAAGCTATTAATAACGTTTAATAAAACTTCAAATATAATTTTAAAAAAGAATTAATCCTACTCTTTACGCTGAACTTAGCGCAGAATCAATTTTTTACAGATATTTTCACAAAAACCTTCAGTTACTCGAGCCCATACTATACCAAGTGCAACGAGAGGAGGCGGCTCAAAGCAAAATTAATTTCCTCCTCTCCCGCACTTTTCCCCTGATGGTTGTCATAGTTACGGCGCTATGGACTTTTTCCCCACTTAGCTTTTGCAACAATGATTAAATGCAAACGGTTAAAATTGCTTTGTGCTTAAACTATTATCCCGTTGAAAAATTAACGTAAATAAAGCACAACATTTTATCGGAATTTTTTGCTGTATTAATGTATGACTAGATTTGTTAGAAAACGTTGAGAAATAACTGAGATATGAGGCTATAAATAAAAGCGTGAGCCTCATTCGCTAAATATAAAATACATGAAATGCCTTAACCGCAGTGCATAAAAATAAGAGTGGAGCTGTTTTCTTTCGTACGGTTTCCATGGCGACAACGCAAAATTTCTAAACTTGATACGACTATTTTAACCCATTTATGCCCAGTAGCCTAAAAACGGGACGCTTGTTAGTTACTGCATACAAAAACCTGTAATGGGTATATCATTATACTAAAGCTGTTTTTCACAAGTTAAATAGTTCTCCTTCTTGAGTAAACCAGTTAGAGCCACTATTTGGACATCAGAGTTTAATTATTGACAGCTATTTTCAGACATATCAGTCAAGCAGCGATCCAGCATGGGTAGCCACAGAAAGTAAGTTTTTTTTTGCGAACTTTTTTTTGATAAAATTAAACTATTTTAAAATGATTTGCTTTAAATTAAACAGATATGCCTTCTGTAATGTTACTTTGTAAAAGTAAAGTCAAGTAAGATCGTATTTTGCTCACATTTCTGCAAATATCCCATAAACAGGACGTTAAATAACTTAATAAATATGGCAATGGCGAACTATTTCAAGCCTTAAATGTATGTAAAATATTCCAAGTAAGAGTTTTAAGTGGATAAAAATGAAAAAAAAAATGTTAAAAAAAACTTGGGCATAAATGGGTTAAAGTAACTGAGTATAGTATGACTTACACCAGTCTCATCCCAACCACAACAATTGTCTTGCTCAATCTGGCAAATCAGTATCATTAATAGCATGATAAGAATGAAACGACTCGAATATTTCCACAGAAACCACATGGCGAATCATACATACCAGCTCATTGCACATCGTTTACGCTTATTTTGTCATTGAACCAGTTGTTGCATGAACGGCATCGTTGTACGCGTAACCAGTTTAGTCATGCTTTTGACTTTGAAACATTTTTTTTTCTCAAATACAGAAGTAAATAAAATATGTAGTGAAAATCGCGTGTTCCAAACAGCGAAAAAAGTTGGCGTTTTTGGCTCATCAAAAGGAAGATTTGGTAGATGTCATAAGCGTAGCACATTCTTGCTCGTTCCCCCCGACTGGCTTCCATTTGGAGGTATTCTTTACAAAAGCTAATTTTAGAGCACACCGACAGTCATTCACATTTCGAGATCTGCTTCTTTCTTTCGTTCTTTTTTGTTCCACGCCATTACGCAGACACGTTTTAGTTACATTGTGTACTGTAAACTCTGAAGTAACTAAAACTTTATTGTGAAAAAGTTTTGGTTAGCTAAACTTCATTTTTTATTTCTTTGTGCAATTATTACTAACATTTAAAATATAATTCAAAACCCAAAATGCTCGTTTAGTAAATAGGAATAAAACTATAATATGTTTTTATTGATATTTATTTTGTATATTCCTTACTAAGTTGTTCGTAATCCAGAAACCGGAACACTTCTAATGCTATTTATTTTTACAACGATGACAATTGCATATGTCTTTACAATCCGATAAAATAAAGTTTCCTTGGCACGCCAATTTAAAAATTCAATTCATTTCTTCTATTTGGTCCACTATATGCCGCAGTTTAGAACTTGACTGTAATTTGAATATGCGATGTGCAGATTTTTCTGCATTTTAAAGTGGACAAATAAGCGATACCTAACTTTAGTATTCATTCCACAAATTTGTAACAAGTTTCATTGTAAGTTATAGGTTTTCGGGGAGAGTTTATTTTGTATCACAAATTAAATTCCCTTAACACATGGGGAGGTTCCGAGTTTGAATCCTGGCTCCGGCATGGATATCACTTTCTCTCCTTGTCCTTTTTTGTGCCCTGAATGGTTGTATGCCCTGAATGGTTGCCTACCCTACTTAACAATTGGGTCCTTCTGGCATGTACTGGCATGTCTGGCATGTACTGTATGTCTGGCATGTACTGTATGTTTGTACTGGAATGTCTGGCATGTACATGGGGGGGGGGGTAACACATTAGGAGTTTAAATCCCTAATATCTTGTTGAAAAGTATAAAGCAAATCATAATTGAAAGGCTTGGGAAAGGAAGGGGTTATGTGACAAAACAAAAATGCGAGTAATTAAAATGCAAAGTTTCATTGCTGCTGCTTTTTGGTTAGTGTGCGTATAAAAATGGTCTAATAACGTCCACTTTTTGATGTACGAAGTTTTATTTACTTACATGTATCCATTGCTTACCATTGTCCAGCGTGTTCATTTTTCAAAATGTAACTTAGCCCCCTTCATCCTTCCCCAAGCCCTTCAATTTATAAAAAGAAATTTCAATATATTTCGGAAATAAAAGCCTACTTATCGATTTTACACTTCCGCATGAGAATTTCTAACACTACGACGGATAGAAAACATTCTTATGGATTTATAAGAAAATGGTTGCATAAATCGTTGAACATATCAGGAAAGTTTCGACGACTTTCTATCCACGACGTGTGATATTAAATGAGCCTGACATTTCGAAAACGGAATAGCAACGATTTCCTCGAAACGATGTTCAGGGTTTTATTTTTTTTTAATGAGTATATTCTTGTTTAAATTTGTAACTCCAAAATTGGATAATACGCCACTGTCACAATTCTCAGTGCTTTTGTCTTGTTTTTACTTATAATTACTTTTTTTTATTTTTTTGGTCGAAAAATTGTTACTCAAGGAAAAAATAAGCTACGCTAATAATAATAAAGTGCTCTATACAAATATGTTATCAATCTGAAAAATCTTCTCTGATTTTATGATTGCGGAGATTGGCATTGATTATTGTGTGTGGGAGAGAAAATCAAAGTACATGAAATAATTTTAGAGATTGACACGTTATTGATCGTTACGTTGATTTTCAACAGATTTATTGTGATTATTAATCGTTACCCATAAAAGGAATTAAAAATTTAAATTTACAAATTTTATTCAACCAACAACGAGAAACATATTTTTCTACGGACAGTTGAAAAATAAAGATGTTATACAGAAGAGTTTCAGAATCAAAGTAAAGGTATAACATCTCAATAATCATTGATAAAAAAAAGGCAGCCTTAGAATTGAAGGGGCAAGTGTCTAAAGGTGATATGTGACAATTTTTGACAAACTTACTTTTTACCATATGAATGAAGGTGATAAAGTAATAATTTTTTATCTGAAAGCTTCTTCTAGAAATTAAAAAAAAAAAATCTTATATCACATTTATTTACTTGCCCTTTCAATTGTGTTTGTGAGTTGACACAAGTGAGCACGCACTAATTTGAATTAGTGTAAATCGGCAAAATTCAAACGTCTATTTTTTGGGTCAGTAACCATCATAAACTTGCCAGTTCAATTCCCTTTAGCTTTATTCAACTAATCCATTTCTAGCTGATGTCAATGTTAAGTCTAAAGAAAAATATATTTCCGAATTTTTCAATATACTTCTTTTTAAAATCCTGCGAACAAAGTACTCAGAGTACAAGTAGGGTTTTACTATTTTTACATGTCCGGTTGTTTAGACTTTTGAAAAAGAAAAGTGTCGATCAGTCTAAATAACGTTACCGAAAATAAAGATCATAATTTCGAAGTTTGAAAAAAGTTTCTAAAATATAGCGCATATTTTACTGCTTGGAACAGACATGGGCCGTGGTGGCCCGATCGGTAAGGCATCGGACTCGTGTCTGGAGGGACCCGGGTTCGATCCCAGCCGATCAAAGATCCACCGCCTTGATTAATGGTGGCTGGGAGGCGTTAAAAATGTCGTGGTCACAAAGTCTTCCAAGTGAAACGATACCTCTGGTGGTGCTGGGCCTAGGGTTTGCTCGACCCTAGGTTCTGGTTCAAAATTAAGAACAGAGCGCCCTTCAGGGCCCTATCCCGGTTAAACCACGAAGCTGTGGTAGGTAAGGGGGACCCTGGAGGTGTGAAATGAAATGGAACAGACATACATACAGTTACTAACTTCTAAAAATATTGCAAGAAATGACTGTAAAGAAAAAAAAATCCTGATTGAACTCTTAAATAATGCTGAAAGCTTAAATTTTTACTGAAGAAAGAACAACAGCTTCCAAAACTACCTCATGGATATTACTCTTTCAAACAAGCGCTCATAAAACATTTAGAATGCAGCAAATAAGTGTCAAGGATATGATTGAACGTTTCTGGATTAGATTCCTCAAAATAAAAACGAAAGCTTCACTTTCTAAAATTCCTCGCTGCAGAAAGAAATAAAATCTGTATCACACACAGCAATGAAGAAGACAATTTGGATTTCCAATTTTTGAATTTGATTGATAGAAGAACAAATAAAAATTGCAGATATTTTCAGCAAAGTAGTCCCGGAAATGTCCCTCAGGTATATCTATAAAATTTCCTGCGATGATGATGCAATAATCGATACAATCAGTAACAAATCCTGAGCAAAGGGATATTGTAAATTTAATAACGGAATGGCAACGGTCCTGTGCGTACTGAACTTACATTTTCTGGTGGCAGCACATTAGGCAGGAAAATGGGATCTTAGTTTTTTGACAAATGTGCAAAACATACCATAAAACTCGGGAATAGGAAATATTTATAAGTACTTTCTGAGATTACTTCTCCCCAGAGAATTGCATATTTGATGGGTGCTGAATATTGAATCGGGGGAACTTCAGTGTGCACACTGAGTGCGCGATCACTGCTTCCCTTACACACTAAGATCCCCCCAAACGGAAATTACATTATTTCGAACGCGTAGCGAGTCATATAAATTGATTTTGTACGGAATGAGTCTGTGATGAAAGTTTTTTTTGATGATTTTGCTGAGTTGAATATGAATATAAAAAGTTCATACAATAACTTCAACCATTAAGGAATATGACGTCACTTACAAGTTATCTCCGTATTTCTGATTAGAAACATCCAAAAATATGTTTCAATACAAGATAGCAAAGTTATGAGAAAAATACTGCTTGTGTATAGAAACAATATAGTCGGATTTTCCCAAAATGGAAAACTAGTCAAACGCAATTTAGAAACATTTTCAAAATATAGCTTTTATAGTAATAATGTTAATGAAGTTCAGCAGTAGGAAAAACATTCAACATAGATTAGTACTTTTGTTGAACGGAAAATAAAACTATTTTGGACGACTACTCATCAGTAACCCGAAAAATAAATTTTGTACAAAAAAAGTTTGCCAAATGTTTTTTTCTTCATTTCTCCCCCACCCCCTTATTTAATAATTGTGATTAAAAAGTTAATACAAAGGTATGTACAACAAATTTAACGCTTTATAGAAGAAAATGGATCTTAACATAAATTGATTGGTTAAAATATATAGCTGAATACAAATAAAAAAAAATGAGAAAAAAAACTATATGATAGCTACGATTTTTAAGATGAAATTTATGCATTTTACCTTATATAATAATTTTATTTGATTATGAGGGAAAAAATGAAACCTTAGAAAATATGAGAAGTAATTAAAAGAATTGTACTAGCAAAACTATTACAGTATACTATACTATATGTATAAGATCTAAGACCTAGTGTGTGTGCTTTCACTAAGAAAGGTACGGTACATTTGCCATTTGAAGATAAAACTAAAAAAAAAAAAAATGTACGGAAAGAGAAAATATCCATTCTAGTATCATTCTCAACAATTTTGAGACATGTTTATGTGTAAAAAAGGTAACCTTATATTACAAATTGTTTCAGCTTTACAGTGAAAATAAATAGCTGTTTAATATGTGCATTATAAAAATTGCCCAAAAAGCAATTTCGTTTCAAACAGGAGATAGAAACCTCATCAAATTGTTATTAAACCATCTCGTACACATACTTTCTTAAGACCAAACACCTTTGGGGGAAAAAAAAGTAGACACACATTATTTTTCCTGATACATTTTACATGCAACTGATTTATTATTAATAAAACTGAAAATCACCTCACCTAAAAAAGAAATCACATTCTGTGGGAGAGCTGATAATTATAGAAAAAAAACGAGCTTTAATGAACGTTCTTAACACGATGAGAAATTCTGCCACGAGGTAAGACAACTTTTTTCTTTTTCAATAACCTAATGCATATTGCAGTCTTAACTTCAGGGTCAAGGTGTTCGTTTCATCGCTTTAATCATACCTTTACGAAGCGTACGATAAAAAGGTGCGGCAGCAATTCAATAGGCAATAAATACTCATTTTCCTTCAGAATCAGAAGTAGCACACACACATAATCTCGGGGATCCCCGTTCTACCGCCGTTCGACTTTCACTATCATCGAAGATCGTTTTTCGAATCTCGTTTAATGAGGAAAAGAATTCGATTCTGGGAGTGGTAATTTTTTTAATCATTTAGTGCATTCAATTAAGGAAATATTTTTTTCATTATCACTTTTGTCTACTTGGTGCGGAATGCCAAATTCATTCTAACAACTATAAAATGGTAAACCATAGTTCTTGTGGGGGGTGATGAAATACATTTTATACTCAGTATCCCCAACGACTCCTAAATACTAAATGCCTGCTTCTTTCTGGTTTTTAGAACATTGCAAAATTTCGTGCTTGGTTCACAAAGCACTGCCATCTGCCGGAGTTCTTCGAGAAAGAGATAATAACGATTGGTTCATTTCTAAATTTAAGTTTAAAAATCAACCAATCAAAAAATTTATTTCGAATATTGTTTTGATCCAATAGCTGCAAGCCGCAAGGTGGCGTTCAAGGTGGAACCAATGTCGCCCGTAGCGAAGCAAATGTAGTAGGCATTAAGTATTTATGAGGCGTTGGTATCACATTGTTCGGTAGTGCCACCGTAGTAAGTCTTCAGAAGATGACAAAATCAGAGTTTTGTATGATTAAAATTTTAAAAAAAAGAGAGAGAGAGAGAGAAAAAAAAAGAACAAGATAAAACAATGTACCTATTTTTAACACATCAAAATTTTTGAAATCAAAGTTTTAAAAACAAAAAAACACAATAACTCTATTCGTTTGGCAAACCAAGCTAATATCAGTTTGTAAAACTATTTTGATGTTGGATATACTTTGTATGGTTGCTATTTTTATGAAATGAAGTCCTAAAGTAGCATCTATGGTAAACCGTCGTGGTGCCACATATCAAGACGATTTTTTATTTTAAAAAGTCAATTTTGGCTAATTTTATTTCGAAGAAGCTCTTTCAGAACATTTTGTGTACGAAATAAAACCAGCAAAATAGTACCAACAAATTATGTAACATATTCTTTAGCACTATGTTCTTTTCTCCACTTAAATAAAGGCAGCAATTTGATGCACTAAAAGTTAAAGGTTTGATACTTTCTTTTCCGATTTCGTACTCCGGTTAGACAAGAGAGTATTTTTTAGTTTTGGAGCGAAACGCAATTAATTCGCAGAATACTAACCTCAAAAACGATGATAAAAAAAAAAACAATATGTGATTGCTTAAACTCAGCTGAAAAGAAATTGTTTTACATAGTAAATCCGTCACGCAATGAAACTATAATACGTTTAGTCGTAATAGTCGATGGAAAAAGATATTTTGCAAAAAATCACTAATTGCAGAAAGATAATTATTTCTTCATGGATCGTTAATTGTAATTATTTATTTGAATTTTTCATTTAAATATAGCATAATAATTTTCGAATAATTTGTTCTTCATCGCTTATGGGTCATACATTACTTAATTTACAAACACGAGCAAGAGAAAAGAAAAAAAAAACACCTTTTTTGTTTTAATAATCAGCGAAAAACCTTTTTGGGAAAGAAATTATTTGCATATGGCTGCCATAAAATTGAATTTTTGGTGAATAAACCAGTCACGATCAGAGATATTATCAAGGGAAGAAGAGGTGGAAAAAGCAAAAATTCTCTCATTAGCCGGAGATTTTTCTTTTGTAACCTGTGGCGCTGCAATTAAACAATTACCTAATGGCGGAATCGGCGACATGGGGAATAACTGTTTTTATTTTGGCGCGCACTAAAACTGATGAAAAGAGCTTCGAAATCGATTAGTTGCCAGCGTTTAATGCCCGCTCGCACGAAATCATCAATAAACCGCACTAAGTTACGCCCCGAATATACATGCATCGATAATGAAGGCGCAAATAATGAGTAATATTTTGCACATTATTTGCTCGGAGTTGGGTTCGTGTGAGCAAATATTTTTACAAGAGATTTATGTTTTTGCTGCGTCTGTTTGACCCGTATTTGGAAAAGGACGAACAAATTGACGATATTGGCGGAAGATTGATTTTTTTTACACTTTAGTTTAGCCTCGTGCGTTTAAATTAAAAATAACATTAAATATGTTGAACGTTATTACACGGAATATAAAATCAGCACATTTAATAATTTTATACAGAACACATAGTTTTTCAGAATTGAAGTTCCATAAAATCACACGAAAAACATGATAAGATTTGGAGTGCGAGAAACAAATATAAACGTTTACATATGTTTGAGTGTTGTTATTTTTTATTTTAAAAATATTTTCGAGTCGTTTAATGCTCTGATCTTGTTGCCCACGAAAAGCAAAAATCCAATAAAAATCACCTTGTTATTTTCTAGCTGCCGTTCGTAAGCACATACTCTCCGATCCATTAAGTTTGCTCTACAGAAAAGAAGTGTTGGTAGCCCCACATTAATAAATTTTCAAACTTAACAGTCTTCTGCATTTGTATTGACAAAAGAAGATCATGGACACGAAGACTTACTAAACTGATGTTGTCTTCTTATTAGCAATTAACAAAAAGCAAACTACATGAAAGTCCGTGCTTCACCGATCATTTTCTAATTGCTGTTCGTACGTTTCTCTTTACAGAAAAGGAGAGTTTCACCCCCCCCCCCCGCTCAATATAAATAAACTTTTAAACACAAGATTCTTCTGCATTTGTCCTGAAAAGGAAGAACATGGACACAAACACTTACAAAACTAATGTTACCTCCTTCCTCTCAATAATTAACAAAAAGCAAACTGCTTAAAAGTCGAGTCCCTTTAATGCTCTGATCATGCAGTTTATGAAAACAAAAATTCCAATAAAAATCGCCTTATTATTTTCGAGCTGCTGCCGTTCGTAAGCCCATACTCTCCGATCAATTAAGCTTCCTCTACAGAAAAGGAGAAATTAACATTCTTCTGCATTTGTAATGGCAAAAGAAGAACATGGACAGACACATTTCCGAAATTGCTGTTACATCCTTCTTCTTCAAAATTAACAAAAAGCGAACTACTTATAACTCGATGCTACATGGACAATCGAATCTTCTTAATTCGTCTAATTATTTTCTAGGTTATCCGTTCGTAAGCCCATACTCAACCCAATCCATTAAGCTGCCCCTACAGAAAAGGAGAAACAATACATCAATAAACTTTCAACCCAAACATTATTCCCCATTTGTATCGACAGAAGAACATGGACTCAAGCACTTCCAAAAGTGCTGATGCCCCCTTCTTCGTAATAATTAACAAAGAGTAGGCAATTTCAAAGTCAAGTCTCTTAATGCTTCGATCCTGCAGCCTGTGAAAAGCAAAAATTCAATAAAAATCACCTTATTATTTTCTAGCGGCTGCCATTCGTAAGCCATACTCTCCGATCCATTAAGCTTCCTCTACCGAAAAGGAGTGTTGGAATTGGAAGCTCAACATAAATAAACTTTCAAACCCCGACATTCTTCTGCATTTGTATCGACACAAGACGAACAAGGACACGAACACTTACAAAACTGATGTTACGCCTTCTTCTAAATAATTAACAAAAAGCAAACTGCTTAAAAGTAGAGTCCCTTTATGCTCTGATCATGCTGCCTATGAAGAACAAAAAATTCAATAAAAATCGCCTTATTATTTTCTAGCTGCTCCCGTTCGTAAGCCCATACTCTCCGATCCATTAAGCTTCCTCTACAGAAAAGGAGTGTCGGGAGCCCGGTTTTGTGTTTGTGAATGGACATAAACAGACTGCAGCTCATCGATCGCAGCAGCGACAGCTGTGTCCGATGTATTTTCCCAATTCAGGAGGATTTGGTAGGGGGTCCGGCATTCCTCCTGTTTTTTTTTCCTTACTTTTTCCGGAAATCGATCCAAAACGGGAAAAGTCGTCTTTCCCAGATGGGACACTCCGGGAGAGATTACTCCTTCTTCGGATTCGGGGAGGAATGTCTCGAATTGGGCGCCCAGCTGCAGCTCCCTTCTTAATGACAACGGTGTAAGTGGCGAGGCGTTTTTTTTTTTTTTTTTTTTTTTGTCACCAGGCAGGCGGCCAACTGGTGATTTGAGAAGGCGGCCAACCGTGAAATTAGTTGGTGTGGGGCCATTTCAAATGAGATTTTTCCTCCAAAATTGTCAATTCATTAATTAAAATACAACTTTCCGTTGTAAATGAATAATAATTAAATTATAGTTTAAAAAAAAAACTAAAAAATACGCTTTTAGAGTTAATCAAACTCAATATGTAACACAATTCTTCCTTTAGTAGCAATAATAGTATTAAAGGTTGCAAAGAACGCGAATTTTATCTTTTATTCAGAGTTACATACAAATAACTAAAACAGGAACATGCAATATAGTTTGGCATTTAGTATTAGTAATAGTATTAAATGTATTACTTTTATGTTTGAAAAAAACGTGAATTTTATCTTTTATTCATAGTTACATACATACAAACAAACAAACCCAACTAACTAAAACTAATAAAAGCATATTAATGATCAAAATTGCTTCGTGCTAAAATATGATTAGAATAAAAAAGCTAAGTAAATAAAGCTCAAATTGCAAAGGAAGTGCAGTTAATAGGCTATAATGGGCCTGCTTAATTTGTGTCAAAAGTGCTCAACATAACAAGAATGTCATTTTCTTTGTTGCTTGTGATCTTACATTTTTATCAACTAACATAAATATTTATTATACGGACGTGTCGTACTGATACTCGATGTTTTTCAAAGATGCAAGTCTGAAGATGTAATCGATTTGTTGATGAAGTACTGCTATTACTAGAAACACACATAATTATAGATATAATAAAATTGATAAATAGTTTTATAATATTTATCAATTTCTGGACATAAACCAGTACAGCAGTAATTGAATTTGAGAGGATCAACATCATGAAAACATATTTGCAGGCTATATGTAAAAAAACTAAATCTACCTACACATGTGCAATGTTGCAAAGAACCATGTAAAAAATTGTGACCCTGAAGGGCATCGAATTTATTCCGAATTTTAAAACTTGATTAATTTTCTTCTATTACATACAACTTCAGCATAAAGTCGACCGTTTAATATTTCATCTTTAAAAATTCAGTGGCCATTTAAGCTAACTCGTTTAATTATTTTCAAATTATAATCAGCAAGTTTAAAAGTTATTTACTTCAGTTTTAGAGTTTTATACAAGCACCAGTACAGTAAAGGAGTACGTTTCTGATTTTAGTCAACAACCTAAAATTCTCTCTCAATTCAAACAAGTCTAAAAAGCATGGTTCTGAATTAAAACTGTATTAACTATCAAGACTGTGTTAGACCTGGAACTTTACTTTTAATGCCATAGTCTATGCTGAGCTAGAAGCACATCGCTTGAAAATATTCTGAATTGGTTCCATAGAATCTGATTTTAGTCAACAAGCTAAAATTCTCTCTGAATTGAAACTGTATTAACTATCAAGATTGTGTTAGGCCCAGAACTCTACTTTTATGTTGAGCTAAAAGCACATTGCTAGAGAAGAATTCTGAATTGGATCCATAGGATAAAATGCGTTTTGCATTTAAAGCAACAAACCGAAGTCTGTCAGTAAGACTGACAGAATGAAACTTGATATACATAATGCAGATAACATCAATATTTATCTCAAAGTCATCAATCAAAAACGCAACGCCTTTAATCAATCAAGTTTCAATTAGGTGACAATTGATGCAAGTTGATTGGTGAAGGTCTTTTCCGTTAAACTATTTGCATATGGTGGTTTTAATTTGCTATACTAAAGCAAACTGTGTTTTTTCTGTTTTTATTACAATAATTTTAAGTATATATAAATGTCTCTTTAGCTAACTATAATAATGAAAGCAACGTAAAGGGAAACATTCTAATGCGATGAGCCTCAACATAACTTATGGAACTGTCGATAAACTGTCGCACTTTCTTTTATTATATTTGACCCGACCCCCTACCATTTTGTCACAAAATGTCACATTTCACCATACTCCTCACTTCCCGTTGTCACATGTGACGTTATATTACATAAACATATTATAATTGCAAATTCATGATGTTACACTTTTTGGTACCCTTCCTTCAACCGTGTCCACAAACTTTCACAATTTCAAGATTACTCTCCTCTATCTTCCTAAAGCCTGATATCTTTGTAGACGATCGCTATGATTGTAGAATAAAAATAGCACAAATAGGTAGCTTTTTCCGCATAAATTCTAAAAAAATATTTGAGATCCATTGAAAGCTTTTTTTGAAAAAGGCTAAGGTTTAAAAAAAATGTTCCTTGAAAATAGCACATATTATCCTTAATACTCAAATGCATTAAAATAAATTACACAACATTCACAAACTATAGGAATAACACAAAAAATCGGCTTAGGAATATTCCAAATCCAAACAGAAAAGTTCCATTTAACATCTCCAAAAAAGAAACGTCATTAGAGGAAGCGAAAATTCCAAGCACGTTTTACGACGGCTATTGTAAAAAAATATATAAATAAAAATATAAATCTTCGATTTCTTTTATGATACCGCATTTCAGAAAAATGTCGCAGATAACAGAAACGTAAATGTAGGAAAAAAAAAAAAATGAGGCTAGCAGTAAACACGACATAAATTTATCGTATCGTTCATTTTCAGCTAAATAGACGACAGAATTATCGGCAAGGGAAATTGATCGGCTGTGGTAAACAAGGCACCCGAAAAGTCCTCAGTGAAGTTAGATAAGGCGATAGAATAAACTGACGAAATTGAAAAAAAAAAAATATATATAAAGAGTGATGCGGCAATAATAGGAAGCGTTATTATTATTAATTTTTTTTAAAGATGCTTTAACTGCCTATTAGTTGCATTTTATTTCACAGTTATGACAGAGCTCGTAAAGTTTGATGTATATTGTATGTATACAGAATTCAGCAAAACAATTTTGGGAAATGGTGATGAAATCAAATTAAGATAACATTCACATAAATCATTAGGAAGTAGCACATTAAAAAGATATGCTTTCGAAAAGTATACATTGGAGAATTCGACTGTTTACCAACTGAAACATTAACATTTTAATATGATATTTTTTTTAAAATCAGTCTTAACATTTTAAATTTATTCAGTGATTTAGAACATTTTATAGTTCTGTTAACATTCAAATTAATAAATTAAATGAAATGAAGTTCCGAAGAAAAAGGCAAAATGATTTAGTCAAACGATTGTTTGATTTGAGCAACATTAATAATCCTAGCCAAAATAGAGGAGCGATGCTAAACTTAACAAAGGAAGGAATTCAAGTGAAACACGGACGATCGCAACTCACCATTGCAATCGCAAATTCCCAAATTTGGATAAGTTGCAATCACTGTAAATGCTAATCGCACTGACGTCACTACGGGTGGAGCCAATAAGAGCTCACAAGCAGTCAGCGATCTCCTCTTATTCGCCAAGTAGGCTGTGACGTTTTATCTAGCTCGTTTTTCATAGGCAAACGTCACGCTGACGTCACGATGTTTTTATCAAGAAACGTTCTAATGTAATTCACTTCCAGTAGCGATTGCAATTTGCGATCGCCTGTTTCACTTGAATTCCTGCCATACACTAATAATTCTAGTCGAAAATAGAGATTAAATACAAACTTGAGAACAACACTACCGGTTGTATGCGGAGACGAGATTCAACTTAGAGCAACATAGAAATTCTATCTATATATAAAGGGGCGATGTTAAACTTGATTAGAAATATGGTTAGAACCCGTTAAAATCAAGTTTAGCATTTAAGCTAGCTAAGCGTAGCAACGGAAATAAAGGCAAATAAATGGAACTATGAGTGAGCCCTCTAGTTATAAAAAAAAACTTAATTGGAAAATGTATATATTTTTCAAAACTTAACGTGAAGCCACTGTGAGTGTTAGTTAAATATAAGGAAATCCACGCTCATAAAATTGCTCACTTTTACGGCAATGCAAAATTGTCGATCAAATTAATAAAATCGTAAAAGTGTGCTTTTCTAGGAAGTAATTATGAGATATTGAACAAACAATTTCGAATTAAATATCGTAAAATTACATTTCGTTGAATAACTCACCATAATGGATAAGCAATACTATTATCAAAAAAATAATTTTTCAAACACAGTATATTTTAATTAAAAATAAATTACTAAAATATTAATTAAACGAAAAAACACAAATTATTATTCCACTATGGATAAATAAATTCATAAAGAAAAAAGGCACTCATTAATTAAAGACATAAAAAAATGTTACGAATGACAAAATGCACTGAAAAGATGGGAAAAAAAGTTAATTTAGCATTGGAAGTTCGTTACTATTTGTTGTAAGTTTAAATAACCCTTAGATTCTTATATAAAAAAAAGCTAAATTACAAAATGATTAAATTTATTTTGATCATTTGTTTTGAAAAAATGGCGAAACCTTACAAAAAGCTGAAGAAGTTTTAGCTTAATGAAAAACGAATATTTTTTCCGGGGGTACTCTGCCTAATTAGTTTCAAAAGAGACCAAAAAAGTTCAGTTTAAACACGGAAAAAATGGTATTTGTGCTTGAGCATGTTTTATTTGTTGATAAAAATGTGATAAATTGTCAAGTTCGGAATTCTGTAGAGTGTAGATCATCCTCTTAAATTTAGCTAATTTTTTATCGAAATGATATAGTGGCGAATGAAAAATTGCGCAAAATTATTTGAGAATGTGCATTTTTTCTATTGCTCAGAATGGCATTCAAGTTAAATTATTGTAATTATTATTAGTTTGATCAAATAAATAAATAAATAAATAAATAATAAAAAGTCAGAACATTAATGACAAAGATTTTTTCTGCAATGAGAAATTGAAGGCGCATTTGTTTATTTAAGAATCATTTACAACGACATTGTCAATAATTCTTAGTATAATGTTTTATGCCAAGCCTAATTCTAACAAAAAAGATTATTGTCTGAAATCTATTACAAAATCTTGTCATTTTACTATTTACACACTTTGAACATTCTGACTGTTCAATGTGTCTATAAATACTGTCTTGTGTTAATTTGGGGTATTTATTACGCACTAGTATCATTTAATTTTTTTGAAGAATTCCAGAATTCCGAATTCTTTACATTTATGCCCATAAAAATATGAAAAATATGCCGTAAACTATGGGAAATTATAATTTACGTTATTAATCATTGAAATGACTTGATATGAAAAGCATTGCTTAAGGGGGGGGGATACATTGAGCAGACGGTTTAAAATTACAGCGTGATCTTGATTATTTTATATTTTTACTAATTGTTGTTTTTTTTTAAATCAATTTCGGAACATCTTTGCGTAATTCCAAGGATTTGTCCTATTAAACTGGGATATTCAATGTCAAGGTCACTTAAAATACCAAATCAAACAGCAAAGGTATCATTTTTCAAATGTGTTCGAATATTAGTGCGTATACAATAAATTAGGATTAATTCGTTGAGAGTGTAAAATATTTTTACTTTTGTAGCATATTAATTAAATTTATTTCATAGTATAAAAAAAACTGTTTCTTATTTTTCTTTGAAAAGAATACTTTCAACTACCAATAAAATATTAAAACATAAAAACTAAGCATTAAAGAACAAAATAGCGCAGAATTATTCAAGTACAGTAGTGAATGAAATTTTATTTCGGAAAATGGCAACATCAAATCAATTCATAACTCAAAATATTCCATTCCTTGAAGAACATTTTAAAAACTTCACATTAAAACCGGCGTAAAATAAAACGGAGCCGTTAAAAGACGAAAGTTTAATAATACACCGAATAAAAACCATAAACTATTGAAACAATAGAGTCTTAAACAATCATAACCACGCCATTTTGAGCATCGGCTCGTCACGTTCCAAACAAATCGTTTGTTTCCTTGTTGCCAAATTACACTGAAAAAGATTTTATGCGACGAATAAAAAAATTCAGATAGAGAAACTCTTAAAAATTACGGGCAGTTTTATTAAAATGTATGTACTTTTTGTCCCATCTTCTGTCTTGCGGATGTTGGTTTATGACAAGTTAAAATAGATGGTTTCAGCGCTGCGCTCAGCTTTCTAGTGGCTGCGCGCCAACTTCTAAGAGTGGAATATGCTTTTAGATAGGGAAATAAGAGCGTCTAAATCATCATGTAGAACTGTCATCAGGAAAAGCAAGTGCGACATTTCTTTTAAATGACTGTTATTTATTTCCCGCCCTTTTTAAAAAGGGGTATCGATTTTGCTGAAGGGAGGAATCATCGGTGAGTGGAATTGAATACAAACATTCAGGGAAGGAGAAATCTGATTTTTGAAATCGTAAGCATCACTGATATTTATAGCAGATGCTTCGACGTTATTTACAAATCTTTTTCAAGTAGCAACGATGGGGAAGGAAAAGAAAAACAAGTTGGCGTTGCGTATTGGACGTTCTAAGTTCAGTAGCGGAATTATCATGTCGCTAATGTCCCAATTGAAGGGCTTGAAGGATGAAGGGGCCAAGTTACTTTTTGAAAAAGTACAATGGTAGGCAGTGGATACAGGTAAGCAAATAAAACTTGGTACACCAAAAGGTAGACGTCATTAGTCAATATCACACGCACACTAATGACAAAACCAGAGAACAAGAAAGTTGCAACAACTATAACAATAAGACTTAGAACTTTAATTACTCGTGATTTCTGTTTGGTCGCTTAATCCCTGCATCTCCCAAGCCCTTCAACTGCGAAGGGCCCGAAGGAATACGAAACTTTAAGTGACAATTTTTTTTACATAGTTTTGTGATAGTTAGAAAATAATTGTGCATGATATTATAATATCTGTATTGTTCAGAAACGCACATGAGAAATTGTTTTGTATAGTGTGAGTTACGGAGTTACGGTACGATCAGCTTTTAGGGTCTTTTATTGGACAAGAAGCTAATTTTTACAAAATTGCGTTTCTTAATCAACCAACAGACTATTTTTTGCATTTTATTTTTTAAGTGCATCTAATTTAACGTTTTTCCCCGCTTCAAACATCGATGAAATGTATTTATTTCATTTTACAAAATGACTTTACGGTGCTTCATCCAAAGAATGAGAAGTTTGGAACATTTTTGCACAAAAATAAAAGAGTAAACAAAAATGAATATATGAATAAAATAAATTAAAATAAACTAAAAAATACACAAATAAATAAATAAAATAAACAATGATGACAATAACAGCGATGAAAGTACGTAAAATATGCTTTTTTTTTTTACTTCTCTCTACATAAAGACATTTATTTTATTTTTATTTGTAATGAATTTTCGTCTAGTTCAGTTTATGCTACCATAAATATAAAACTCTCTCTTATGAATAGAAAGAAAATGTACTTGACAAATCCCCTTTCCTCATTTTTTTGTGTACAGAAAAAAAAAAATATTTTTTTTAAATTCAGGTTGGTATGTTTTAGTCTGATTTTTCCCCCTTCTGTGTTATATTTTTTATAGTCTCCAGAATTTTACATTCCGTTTGAACATACATTTTTGCAATAAGAAAATTGAAAAAATCTTTAAATTACAAATTGAGTAAAGAATTTATTTCTTTATTTAATGTTCTAAAGGAAAACTACAATTGTTTAAAATTACTGAAACTAATTATCAAAAAAGAAGAAGAAAACATACTTATTGCTCTTGCAATTTAAAACGCAATTGATCACTATATTCACCTGCTTGTTGTATAATAAAGATAAAAATTACGTAAGAAAGCACCGAGAAGCAAGGACGAATGAGAATTTCATCACTAGATGGCGCTGTTGATTTAAAGGAGGAGAAAAGGTTTGCGAACTTGCAATTTCCTCCTGATTCTCCTGTAATGCGGTTATGTTTCCGAAGAAATTCTATTTTGTATTTAAATTTTTCACGCTACTTTGAGAATTGGGAAATTTATAAATTTGAGGTTTATGCATGTCGGAAATAATAATAGATACAAGCTCTTTTGCCTTATCAAATATTAAACGTATTTGTTGAATGAACAAAAACAATTTTTTTCAAAAAGTATGAACACGTAAAATGCTGTGGTTATTTTCGTTTTTGATTTTAATGTTCCCCATTTGTGAACATGATCAAAGAATATTCGTTTTCGTTTTATGTTATTATTTAACACTTATGAGAACTATCTATAGCGACTAATATATTATGAAAAAAAAATGTCGAACATAACTATTCCGAAAAACGATGTTTACTTGAAACATTGAGCATTTAGAAATTTCTGATGAAACTTATTTCAACCAAAATGAAAATTTTTTGAAAATTCAGAAAAATTGCGTTCAAAAACAGCAAAATGTTTTTAACTACAGGACTGTCAATAATATATAAAAAATTATTTAAAGTGTAATTTTGATAAAAGAGAATATTTAGTCGGCATAAGGGAAATATATCGAGAAATCACTTTTAAAACCACCAACGTTTCAGAAAATTGGGTATCAGTTTAATGAAATTTAAACTTAGCGAACTCAAAGTTAATTAAATACACTAGGTGGCCAAAAGTATCCGGACACTTTCAAAAATTTACATTCTTACATATAGCTCGAGAAATAAGTGATCAATTGTTCTTTAACTTTAGTCATACAAAATATAGACTTCACCGAACATTTCCAAGTTGAAATTAAATTACCCTTGCATTTGGGGGACGACAATAAGGGGGTTGAAAGAAAAACCGCTTTTTGACCATAACTCTTCGAAAATAGCTCGGAATAAGCTATCAATTTCAGTAATTAATTAGCATTCTATGTATAATTACTGTACAAATTTTTATGAACGTACCACTCTTACTTCTGAAGATATGAAACATTTTTGAAAAAACGGCAATTTTATTTGAAGGGTTTTTGCTCATAACACGCAGAGTTTTTAATCAAACTTTATCACAACTTCAGGAAAGATGACAAAATACAAGAGAAATAACATACTAAAGCGGTAAATAAAAATATTAAAAATTCGATGAGATATGAACGTTAAAAGGAAATAATTTTTCACGGCGCATGAGCGAACGACAGAAATTTATAACTACAAAAATATTGTAGCCTGATTTATACTGCATCTTATAAAAAAAGTTCCAGTTGAATATCATGAAAAATGAAAAAGATATCAGCGATCTAGTGAGCTGTATTTCATTCATTTCGCAGACAATACATAAATAGTGAGGGGTTGTCCACAAATAGTGTGGTGACAATCGATCATTTTTTTTCAATGTTAAATTGTATACAGTTTGAAAATTTATATTCGGCATAGAAGTCACATTTCGTCTGTTCGGCCAAAAAGACCTTATACGTACGTTTCCAAAAGTATCCAGACACCCTCTGAAACGTTGGTTTTGAAAGACGACGCAATAACCTTTAATTTAAAAATAGCTCTTTGTGGACAGACCCTCACTATTTATGTATTGTCTGCGAAATGAATGAAATACAGCTCACTAGATCGCTGATATCTTTTTCATTTTTCATGATATTCAACTGAAACTTTTTTTATAAGATGGAGTATAAATCAGGCTACAATATTTTTGTAGTTATAAATTTCTGTCGTTCGCGCATGCGCCGTGAAAAATTATTTCCTTTTAACGTTCATATCTCATCGAATTTTTAATATTTTTATTTACCGCTTTAGTATGTTCTTTCTCTTGTGTTTTGTCATCTTTCCTGAAGTTGTGATAAGGTTTGATCAAAAACTCTGCGTGTTATGAGCAAAAACCCTTCAAATAAAATTGCCGTTTTTTCAAAAATGTTTCATATCTTCAGAAGTAAGAGTGGTACGTTCATAAAAATTTGTACAGTAATTATACATAGTATGCTAATTAATTACTGAAATTGATAGCTTATTCCGAGCTATTTTCGAAGAGTTATGGTCAAAAAGCGGTTTTTCTTTCAACCCCCCTTATTGTCGTCCCCCAAATGCAAGGGTAATTTAATTTCAACTTGGAAATGTTCGGTGAAGCCTATATTTTGTATGACTAAAGTTAAAGAACAATTGATCACTTATTTCTCGAGCTATATGTAAAAATGTGAATTTTTGAAAGTGTCCGGATACTTTTGGCCACCTAGTGTAGATGTTAAGGGATCTATGAGCTTGATATGCAATGTAAATACTTTTAATAAAATCGGTTACGAAGTAAAAAGGAATGCTTAGAAGAAAATATATAAAATTGCAGGAATGAAAAAAAAAAATAGTTGGATTAACTTTGTTCTCACGTATTCATTTATATTGAAGGGAGGGGATGGGCTGTACAGTACGTATTAAGGCACGCATTCGTAACTTGAACTATTATGCAAAGTTTTGAAACATAAGAAAGGCGTTTTTTCTTTTAAAAACTAAAATTAGGTGGCAAAGTAGTAAAGAAATTTTCCAAGTACAGTCTAAAAGTCGATACCCTATAAAGGGTCATTCCATAGTGACTAACGTAACATTCAGAGCTGATTTTGTAACTGTGTTTACTTGTAACTTAAAGGATAAAAAATATTTTTTAGTTATGCTGGTGGATTTACAATGTACATGGTATCTATGTATCATTTCTGCTAAGAATTTAAAACAAAAATACTGACAGTAGATACTTCTTCAACCAAAATAGCTGTGTGACTAACGTAACATTTTTGCAACCCTGAAAATTAATGCTCATGCTGTGAGGCAAACATTTCTCAAAGTTAAGCAAGTGTTTAAAACTGAATGATATTTTTGAAAACTGCGTAAAGTTGGCTTTTACAAACATAAAACACATTTATTAAATCTTATTTTTTTTTTAGTCTTAAATGTCACTTTTACTCAAGATGGAGTGTGACTAACGTAACGTGACTAACGTAACCATCGAATAATAAGCAGTAAACACACTACAAACTATTTTTTATGGCTAATCTCAGTGATGATTACAATACCTTTTCAATTTTTTTTTAACTTCTTATGTTGTATGATTTTTATTTATGTATTTATTCATTCATTTTTTTATACTTTTTTCACTTCGGTATTTTTTTTTCTTCGGCTGAGGTTGATATTTTCATGGAATGACCCTAAATAGGAAAAGCCGGGAAATATCTTCGTGAGTCATATTCCTTTGATATAAAAGATAAATATTTTTAAGTTTAAAATCTTTCTGGAAAAAAAAAAATCCTTCTGTGGCTGGGGCAAACCTAACCCGACAGCGTCATAATGCTGTGATTAAGATCTGCGCAGTCTTTAAAAAGCTACCACGTTGGATTTACCCCGACAATAGGATAAACTTGTTTTAAATATTGCCAACACCAAGGTTAGTCCAGTGGTCGACAGATTTTCTAGTGCAAATCTCTACTTGTTTTCTGGTCTGTAAGAAATACGATAAACAGTAATTAAGATCTCTGGAAAAGAAACCACAGAAAAGACGTTTTCGTTTCGAGTTTTCCGACCTATGAGGTTACAGGAAGGTGGAAATAAAGGTGCTTTCTAATTTCCGACAGACTTCTAGTTGGCGGTTGGTTTTGCAATTGCAGGATAAAAGTAGAAACTATATTAACTTTTTGCATTTAGTCGTTCCTTGTGAGAGGGTGTCGAAATTGTAGCAAAACGTTCTGATGTTCCTCTCATGGGACATGTTAGTTAAATAGTAATTTGATGGAATCACATTCCAGCGAACTATTTTTAAACTGAAAATTCAACTCAAATTGAAAGTTGAGCAGAAGAGGTCTTGTGCGCAAAGGGTCAATAAAGAGTCCGGTGTTATTCAGCAAACATACTTAATCGGTTTTTTTCCAACAAAATGTTTGAGCATAAAAATAAAACAATAGGATGAGTTCTGGTAAGTGCGTACTCTTTTCTACACAGCTCATGTTCTCAAGGATGCTGCTCTGTTGAAAAATCTTGTACACTCACAATTTTTTTTAGTTTTCTTTCCAGATCCTTTACTAAGATGTTCAAGCATATAATATGTCAAATAAACTATAAGCATAGGTTTTGTGACCTGGTTTATGACACCTATTCTAAGGTACGCACTTTCCCTACCTAGCGGGGTAAGTGCGTTCACCTTAAATTAAGGGAATATGAACAGCAAAAAACTTCTGACACATATTAAATATGTTAGGTAGTTGCATTGGGATAATTCCTAATACTAGAGATCAGCACTTGCTTGCATGAATGAAACGCAATCAGTGATATCCCACGTGTCTTGCGAACAACTGTGATTTGAAGATTGAGAGAGCTGAGTCTGTGATTCTTCCTCTGTCCTTTTAATAGGACCAAGTGAGCAAATGTAAGTTATTTTTATTTTGTAATAATCACTTATAGTCTACATAGTTTATTTTGGTTTAATACATTAATCAGTCTGTGTTTAAGCCAGGGTTCGCGCTTACCCCTTTTTAAATGTAAGATGAGACATGTGCGTACAATAGCGTTGTTGTAAGTGCGTACACCTGTGATTTTCTTTAATTCTATTTGTATAGTAGATCGTTAGGTGACCTAAGAGAACAATTGTTTTTTTTTTTTTTTAATACGGTTTTAAAATATTTTTCTTATTAGGCTCAGCAGCAGTAAGAAAAAACATAAAATAAAGAACAAAAAAAAAAAAAAAAAAAAAAAAAAAAAAAAAGATTATGATATGATACTTGTATTTTTTTTTCTTGTACATTGAAATAGTTTTTCACAAGGTGTTCTTAATTTTCTTAAATATAATTTATTCGTTACTCCACCTTAATTTTTTGAATTAGTTGGTTCAGTATTTAGTGTTTCACTTAATTTCATTGCTTCATTTGTCATTCTGGTTTAAATTAAGTATAGCTTATAATCGCTATTTTCAACGAAACATTTACTAACTGATATCTAAAAGCCAATATATTTCAGTGGTAATGAATAAAATTGAAATCTTATGCCACATTCAATATAAATATAAATACTTGATGGAAATGACGTCGGATTTATAATCGGCTTATAAAAGAGTTATAAGCAAAATTAAAGGTGAATTACGAGAGTCAGATTTTCCACGTAATGGTTACACACTTGCCTCATCATAATGGTACGCACTTGCTCCGCATAATAGTACGCATATGCCTCATGATAGTGGTATGCACTTGACTCATCATAAAATGGTACGCACTTACCCCCACCTTACTTTAAAGAAAGGGAAAGTGCGTACCGTCATATAAACAAATTTTAGTTAGAGTATTTGATCAAAATACCCCATGTATGTTATTAGTAGCTATTACTCAAAAGAAACAACCTTCATTTCTTGACTTCAATTGCTCGGTATGACTACAAGAGAAACTGAAACAAAACCTTCTCAATGTTTACTTTAGAGTTTTTTTGACGACATTTAAGTTGTCTCTGATTGTGTTTCGTCTTTTGAATCCAGGCCTGAATTCTACCTATCGAAATTATCATTAAACAGTTATCTAACATAGTCGATGTGCTGCAGAAGCCATTTCAGGACAGTGTTCATATAATTCCCAGTGGACGCACTTACCCCGTGGACGCACTTACCAGAACTCACCCTACATCGAACAAGGTAAACTACCTAACTTTAAATAAGTAATAGCGAAATCAAGTTTATAAGGAGGTCAAAAACGGATATATTTTCCCTTTTCGTAAACAAAGTTAGTTCTTCATGGAATAACCTTATGTTGAAATTAAGAGCTAATCGAAGGGATTGGGAGATGAAGGGGTTAAGTGACAAAACAAAAATTGTGAGTAACTAAAGTTCGAAGTTTTATTGCTGTAGCTGTTGCAACTTTTTTGTTTTCTGGTTTTGGCGTCAGTTTGCGCATGAAATTGGTCGATTGACATCTACTGTTTGATGTAAAAAGTTTTATTTGCTTACTCGTATCCATTGCTTACCATTGTACAGAGTGTTCATTTTTTTGAAATCTAACTTAGCCCCTTCATCCTCCAAGCCCTTCAATTGTCAATTTCTAATTATCAGCTTGTTGTCGTCCAGAAAGCGACATCTTACTTTACAAGTAGATTTTTCCGTAAAATCATACTGAAGGTTTGGTAAAATTATATAGAAGAATAACGAAAGTAGATGCCAATAGTACCACAATTAGATTCATATCTCAGCAAACAACAGAACTAAATTCTTATGACAGTAAAATTACTAGAATTGGATACTTACGGTGGACAATGATAGAAACTTCAGAGGAGTAACGTGCATCCAATAAAGAAAACGCGACAATTTTCATTTTTTCCTTTGCAATAAAAACATTCTTAGTACCAAAAAAAAGGAGGAAGAATATATAACAGCAAGAAAAGCACTCCCGGAAGCCAGAAATGCACAAATTTCTCCTACGTTTTTACGACTTCCAGGGTTCAATCCCGAGACATTTTCACCGATTAGATTAAGCTAGTCCCAACAAAATCTCGATTTTCTGCACATAAAACGGTCTCATCACGTAACGCATTTTCCTAAAATGTCAGAATTCCAGACGTAGCTCGTAATGATCTCCATGGCGTCTGAAAAAAGAAAAAACCTTTGGAGGAGGTAATTTTGGGAATACTGCGAAGGTTTAAATAGTTCGAATCAGTAGTAGGTCTGCGAGCAAGCAGCTGAATGGATGTGCTTCGTAATGAGCAGCTGACCTGCAGTACACATAGAACAGGTTTAAAAAGAATACGCAAAACACGTCGTTTGGGTTTAGCTCCGGTGCAGTAGAAATAGAATTTCCGAGAATTTTTTTCTGAAAGCAGACAACTACCGAGTTTCTTCAAAAAAGGCAAAATATAGGATCTGGTGCAGTCTACTTACTGATTTAGCAGAAAAACATCTTAGTGAAGAAACCTCTTAGTGTTCTTTTTGGCTGATAGAAGTCAACCTACAAGGAATTGTGTCTCAAAACTTCTGGCGTTATGAAATATTCTACTTTTTATGTGTTGACAAGAGCAATATGGGATCATGTATATCAGAGACATAATTTAAAGGCGCAAAAAACGAATAAAGCACTATTGTAAAAATAAAAAAGAGAGAAAAAAAGGAAAAGAAATTAAAAAAAGGTGGGGAGTCCGTTTTTTTAATATTATTCCCCCCTCCCCTCGCGTAATTTGTGTTTTTTAGAGAAACAGCACAAAAATCCGAAGTGCCTAGGTGCAGAGTGTACGTAGTGGTTTGCACTCAGAATTAGTTTAAAAAATAGTTTTACAAATTTTGTTTCACTTACAGAGCGATAAAGTGTTTGTAAATCGCAATTTTAAATTTGAAGTAAAGTACTACCAAATACTACAAGAAAGACAGTTTCATCAAGCTTTAACATTTGCCCCATATCCAACGACTTTCGTTTAGTTGGCGAATATTTGGTACTGGCAGCAACAATAGTGCACGGATTCGTTGAACTAAATCTACTCATTTGGCTCACTTATATCAAAAGTGCTCCAGAATTTAAGTTTTTTGAACTCGAAATTTCGCCGTTCTATTCTTGATTCAGTTGGACGATTTTCATTACCATCCATTAATCTTTCGTTCAGGACCACATACGCATAAAATTCGAGGAACATAAAACAATGAATCATGCATGGCTCAGCAGAAAAACAATTTTTATATGCTACTGTGAAAGACCAAAATATGGCAAATATCAACATCAAAGGCATTGGCGAAATATCGACCATGGCTGGTAATTCACTGGTGAATAAAAACAGATAACGCTAAAAAACAATGAATCATGCATGGTTCAGCAGAAAAAAAAAATTTTTATATGCTACTGTGAAAGACCAAAATATGGCAAATATCAACATCAAAGGCATTGGCGAAAGATCGACTATGGCTGGTTATTCACTGGTGAATAAAAACATATAACGCTAAAAAACAATGAATCATGCATGGTTCAGCAGAAAAACAATTTCTATATGCTACTGTGAAAGACCAAAATATGGCAAATATCGACATCAAAGGCATTGGCGAAAGATAGACTATGGCTGGTAATTCACTGGTGAATAAAAACATATAACGCTAAAAAACAATGAATCATGCATGGTTCAGTAGAGAAACAATTTTTATATGCTACTGTGAAAGACCAAAATATGGCAAATATCAACATCAAAGGCATTGGCGAAAGATCGACTATGACTGGTAATTCACTGGTGAATAAAAACATATAACGCTAAAAAACACAAATGTGCAGGAATGCTACAGACAACGCATTTTTCAATTCAAAAGTATGAGAGCTTATGGATGCAAAGATATCCGACAAAAGCTATTTCACTGGAGAATGTTCATATTCTCCAATTTCGATTTTTCACGGTACCATTACTACAACAATATGGTAAGATACAGTCGAGCCGCGCTTAATGGGAATAGCCATTTTGTCACGGAAAAATATTCCAATAAGCGGGATATTCCATTATCCGAGATCAAAATAATGCATTACAGCGGTTTTGTGCATTGAAGATGTATTGCATTAAGCGGGATACTCTTTTAACTGATATTCTAATAACCGGACTCGACTGTATAAGAAAGATTAGTCATTTTATAACGACTTTAATGTCACTTGTTGTTTCTCTGAATGCAAAACTGGAAAGGAAATAGATGAAAACGATAGATTATTTAGAAATGCAGGATGAACATATACAATTCAAGTCACCCATAAAACACATCACCGTCAGCACTCCAACCATCCACCCTTTCCAACCGCTCACTAATCTTTCGGCAAGACACCAGATGGATAAAATATGAGTAATATTAAACTATGAATCATGCATAACCCGGCAGAAAAACAAAAAGAAATTCTCTCCAACTGCACTTCTACTCCTTATCTATATTGGGAGAAAAAAAAATGTAAGAAATTCCCCGGAAATATCGGCCAAGTTCCTCCAGTTTCGGGACTGATCTTTGTAATTTTGATTAACATTCATGGGCGAAATATTTATTGCGATATTAACTTGAATCCTTGGAAAGCCAAAGAAAAATGTAAGAGCGGAAGCTCTCAAACTTCCCGCCATAAATTTCCTCAGAAACGAATATTTCATCAAGTCTTGTATGTCTCCAGGAGATTTATAATCGCCTGCGTCCGTCGAACTTCCGTCCAATGTTCGATTTAAGAACTTTTAGGAGACTTCAATAGTGTGCGGGCACGCAGACGAGAATATTAAAGCGATGATCAACATTTTCGAAGGCATAAATTCGAAACTTTTATTGGAAAATGGATGCTGTAGAAACATTAATCTGCAATAAATACAGTAAACTCTCACTTATACGCCGCCGCATTTATGCGTCTTTTTCACTTATACGGCGATTTTGAATGGTCCCAGCACATTCCATAGCAAAATAATGATAGTATCAATCGTTTATGCGTCGCTCTAAAGATAAATATTTCACTTATGTGCCGAATTTTCTCTAAAATTAAAAAAAAAATTAATTTATTTTCTTCAAAAAATTAACATTTTTCTTCACTTTCCTCTTAAATCTTTCGCCTTTATTGCTCTCGGTAGGCGTTTTTTCACCATGAACTAGAGTTTGGAGTGGGACAATTATCCATTCTGCATCGTTTTAGAGGGAACAGTTTGTAATTAGGTATGCTACAATTTTCGTTTTCTCTTTATCATTGTAGTTACGTTACAGTAATACGTCCCTTTTCTATAGAAACATTCTTATTCATACCCTCATTAGGTTGCGTTTTAGTCCTGTAAATAGGCTGGTTCGCTTATACGTCTCTCTCACTTATGCACCTTTTTCTATTGGTCCCTTGGACCGGCGCATAAGCGAGAGTTCACTGTATGATTTTTTTCCCCAAATGCACCTGTTGCCCGTTTCGACTGTTGTAGTTTCAAAGTTTTCAAATCAAAGGGTCAAATCAAAATCTTAATTTGATTAAAAAATTTGCTGTGTGAGATAAAAATGCGTAGCGTACTCGAAAGTACATTTTTTTTTAAACGGTATTAGGCTTTTAACTCTTTATGCCCCGATGGGACTCAGAAGTCCCGCTTCTATTAATTTCGTTTCCCTCGTTAAATCCGAGTCCTCGTTATACCCGAACTCGTTTTAAACGAGTTCTACTGTCTTATGAATCCTTAAATGGCTGGAATCATGCTGAAGCATTTGAGTACCACTCCTTGTACTTAGCGGAGAGGCCGACAGATGGTACCTGCCATTGGAAACAGTTTTCTTGGGGGCCCTAAGGCGTAGAAGGTCTTAGATCACAATACGTTTCAAAATTTTTATACTCGGTGAAACTATTTTTTGATGTATTTTCAACTCAAAAAAACAAAAATATTTATGAAAATTAATTGTTAAATTAATTTGGGACATAAATGATTAAATTTGAATGTGAATATAGGAACTTTTATTATATTAGTTAAGGATTCCGGGCTGTTGTGCCGTGGTCTGAATGGCTTTAATCCATACGTTTCGATCGCAACTGCGGCGGTCATCTTCAGTGGGTGTCGTTGATTAATTTGGCGACTGATGCGAAATTTCGAACTGCTGCAGGATTTTAATTCAATTTAAAATCTTGCAGCAGTTCGAAATTTCGCATCAGTCGCCAAATTAATTAACGACACCCACTGAAGATAACCGCCGCAGTTGCGATCGAAACGCATGGATTAAAGCCATTCAGACCACGGCACAACAGCCTGGAATCCTTAACTAATATTTACACCGGCCGTGAAAGCCTTCATTCTTACATAGGAACTTTTGTTAACTGATTCCTTTACATTCCAAAATCACCAACATGCCTTGATGCATTCTTACAACGACATTTGGATTTTGTTCGGATATCATTCTTACATTTTGGAAGCAAATAGAAGCGATAATCCTTTTTTGAGTGCAAAAGTTTAAATTCTACAATATTACGGTCTCATTATATCTTTCATTCGCATATCTCATTATATCTTTCATTCGCATACAGTGTGCTTTCCCTTTATTCCCTGCCCTAAAAACTTAGAGGTTATAAAAATATTCCGAATTTGAGATCAATTATAAGAAAATTCTTTTTTCCTCATTTAGGCAATATCTTAAACAGAGACGAATTAAATTTTTGTGAATGAAATGCATTCTATAATTCCATAATTCTCATTTTATGTTATAATTATTTCAAATATTATTTCGCCAAAAAAGAGGCAAGAGCAGGAAAAAAAAAAGAGAAGGAATTTCAACTTGTTTTTTACATTGTTGAAAAAAGCAATTGGGAAGATAAGTTTATTTGTTCAAAAAAAAAAAAAAAAAACAATTGGGAAGATAAGTTTCTCTTGATGCTTCTGCTCAAAAATTCGTCCTTACATAAGAATGAAGTAGATTTATTGTAGAGGCAAAAATCAGTTACTCGAATGCTAATGTAATCGTTATTTTAACCACCTTGGTTATATTGTATTTTAGGATATATTGCGTTTTTTTATGGTTTTCCTAGAAACGTGATGTGGCTACGGCATATATGTTTCACTAACATAAAAATTAAACATAATTGAGATTTTTTTTTAATTTTAAATTTCATTTTTTAACACAAAAAACAAAATTTCAAAATTCGTAGTGGTGTTACTTTTAGTCTCTGCAAAACATAACTTTATACTACTTCAAACGAAAATTCAAACATGAAATATTAAACATATTCCTCAATAAAACATAAAATATAACACACGCACACATACATATCTATACACTTTTCATCATCCAAAACGCATCGAAAATTGAATAGAGAAGGGAACGAAGAAGATCACGTTTCAAGCAATAAACAGAATCGGTTTTGAAATATCACTCGGAATAAAAATTGATTTATGGCGGGAAAGAGGAAATTCTGGAATATGAAAAAATCAAAAAAAAAAAAATCAGCAGGCATGTCTTATAAATCGCTGGAGCATATAGAGGAGCCCCAGAATTTCGAGAAAGGACAAGTTCTAGCCCACTGATCTGCATTATGTACAAAGGTCGGCTTACGATTCAGTGAACTTAAGCTCACTCATTAGGCAAAACTTCTTGGAAGTAGGCAGTGAAATAACAAGCCACGTTTTAAATAAAATACAAAAGCGTGCGGTTTAGTGTAATAAGGTTTATGTGCTTTACATATTCCGGGGAAAAACGGGAAAAACAAGGGCGCAATTTACTTTGAGTGTAGATTTTGTATTTGTGGATATATTTGCAGATTATTTTACGAAGAAAACAATTCGAATAGAATTAAGAAAGAAATACTGTTTTTAAGTTCTGGTTGTTAGGGAAGACATTCTGCCCTCAATCGCGGATTGGTGTGTCTCAGATCATAAATATTTTGAGTGAAGTAAAAATCATTAAAAAATGGAGGTTTAAACTAAGTATGGAATCACATTTTTAACTTAATTATGTGGGAATATGCAGTACCTCTTCAAGTTTATTTTAGCTAGCTTGATGAATTCAAAGATTTCATATCTCAGTACACTTTAAGAGTGCACTAAAAATAAATATGCAACGTAGCTACTATTTGTGGGGAAAGGGCGAATTAAACATTTGTAGAAAAGAATAAGTATTTTCTTTAATCCAATTCAAAAACAGAGTTCTTTGTTCAAGAAAACTGTGTGGTATGACAACGAAATTTCACATCTATGAATTTGAGTATTTTGAAAAAGTGCGTTTTTCTCAAATAGTAAAAAATGAATAATACATTCCTTCGGAATTTTTTTTTAAAGGTTTCAAAAATATTTAGTTAAAGAAGACAAAAGTTTGAATTGCACCATTTGTTCTCATTTTTCAAGTCACGCGAGTAGCTTAGTTCGCTTCAAATGTGAGATAATAAATTTTATTTGCAAGTTAAAGTAAGAGTACATAAACAGTGCGAATCCCACAGGGTTTAAATAAAAGTTCTCGCAGACAAACGTTTGCAGTTATCAGGGTGAATGTTTAAAATATCCTTGCAACTTTCGCTCAAAATGGGTTCTTAAAGAAGTTCGTGAGCTCGATGTTGATTGCAAAACTTCTGATTGAAATTTTTATAAACATCATTCCAATAAAACCGTAACTGAAATACGCTATGTTCTTGAAAATGATTGTGTACATTCTTCAGTTTTGCAGTTGATCGGTACCGTAAATCAGGGTTACTTGGACCCACAAGAGGGCTACTTGAGCCCACAGTAAAATGATAAAATCTGGGTTTGGTACTAGCGTTAGAGACTGCAGAGGGCTTCTACCTAGTGGAGAAACGAGGAACTACGTGCATGTCTTCAACTAGTAGGTACCAAACCTAGATTTTATCATTTTATTGTAGTGGGCTCAAGTAACCCCCTAGGGTCCAAGTAACCCTGATTTACGGTATATGAACCATATTCGTTCTGTCACAAATACATCATCTTTTCCTTTTCGTTTCCTTCTCATTTTCTTTTGTGCAAAGCGAATAAATCTTATCGAAATCTCAGAACAAGTTTGCCAATACACTGCCAACAATGAACTGTTGTTTTTTTACTGTGTATTCCTGGCAGCCGAGGTTCCGATTTAAAACTGTAAAATGCGCAGTAATAAACTGTAAAACTAGCCATTTTACAGTTTCTTATTGTAAAGTAAGGAATTTTACAGTTTATTACTGTAAAATTTAGCTGTATTATACTGTAAATACAGTATAATACTGGCAGCAGAGGTTCCAGTCTTAAAACTGTGAAATGTACGGTAATAAACTGTAAAATTAGTAATTTTTACAGTTTATTACTGTAAATATAGCTGTATTATACTGTAAAAACAACATTCATTTTTTACTGTGTAGAGAGATTATTATGTTTCGGCAAAAGGAGAAAAGCTCCGCAATGACCGGTCATACTTTTCTCTGTCACGTGACAAGTCATCTCTCATTCCTTTCGGCACGATAACTCAGGGGTGGTTTTTGATTATTATTGGTTCAATTTCCAGGAAATTCCAACACCTTCCAATCAAGCAAACAGATACTAACTGATGAACATGTGAATCTAGACGGCATTTAGTCCAGATCTAGCTGCCGGTGACTATCATAAGGTATCCTGTTAACAGCGCCGTCTTTCCATTCATTTCAGTGACTGAAAGTCAATTGTTAGCAAAAGAGCTCACAAATTTATTTCGAAAGCTTTGTATGAATTTGGTGAAATAAATTCGTGGCGAAATTTTACAAATATTTTATAATGCTAAAAGACATGCATGCCACCTTTGGTATTGTACTAAAATTAAGTTTAATCCTATAGCGTACCAAAGTATACAAGCATAGAATGAAAATTGCGTCAAAGTTTGTTTTTATTCTAAGACGTATGAACGCAAGGAAATGACATTTTCTTTACATAAAAAAAAAATTGCTGATATATAAAATTTAATCTGCAATGTCTTCAGATACTAGTACAAAGCTTTGAAACATATCATTAATAGTCAACCTTTAGTACTCATGACAGAAAACATCTTTTCCAAAATTATAATAAGGAACCTGCACTGTAATCTCATATAGGATTTAGCTGCGAAACGTTCACTAGCTTAGCAACCATCTTGTTTAACAACTAGCGATAGTGTACTTACAGAAATATAATCCTCGGATATACTGCAACATGCATAATGAAATATTTAATAGCATACATTTCACTTATAAGTCATATCCTACGCTTTTAATGGGATATATTGAAATTTCAGAATCATATTCTGAATCATATTTAGTACCTCTTTCATTAATTTATATCAATCTATGTATATATCAGTACTGTAATATCAAATAAAAACTATGCAAAGTGTTAAAGAAGGCAGGGTAGCAGCTAATAAATAAACTTAAAATTCTTTTTGTAACAGCGTTAACTAATAATTATAACGTCAGCAGACATTAAATTGCTAGAAATGTATAGTGTGCGTTTAAAATGCATATACTTTCATCATCAAACTTATTAATGAATCATATATGGAGCACAAACGTTTAATACATAGCAAACAGTTCTACCCGTATCAAAGCAAGATATTGTTGATAACTGCGTTGTATGAACCAAGTTTCGTACAAATTGTCATATTCAGTAACTCAGTGAATGAACAAATTATTTTTTGACGAAAACAAATTATAGTATTTAATTTTTGAATTCGTATACATAATGAAAAGTACACTAATAGCATAATAAGCACTCATTTCAAAACTTTTGACGAGTTTAAAATATATTTTAAGAAAGGATTTATTCATAAAGACTTTTAACAAGAAAAGCTGTTCTTACACAGATATTACATTTCTACAAAGCTCTTTTTTTTCATCATACAATATTTTTAACAGAAAATAATTTTCATTGTAAGAAATTAATCTTTTTATTTCATTTTTTTTTTTTAAATTTAGTCAAAGTGAAAAGGAAAAACGCGTGATATCTAGAATAAACAGGTATGTTTTTCGACTGAACAAAATGAAACTATATTCATAAGCATAATCAAAAGTGATTGATACAGAAAGTGCATTTGGTAACAAAAAGACACATTTTAAAGTATAAAATTAAAACAACATATTGAAAACAATAACACACGAGCTTTTTAGCAGCAAAAAAATACTGTCGAAAGTAAAAGTGAAAGTTCCAGATTTTTCAGGACCAAAGCTAGAGATTTTTGAAATCGCATATCGTATTTTCCCCAAAGTTACATGGAGACAAAAAAAAAAAAAAAAAAAAAAAAAAACATGCAAGCAACTAAGTTTCTCCAACGCATCCAAACTATGTAAAACTTACGAAATCTGAACATCGAATTCGTTACGAAATCTAGACGCACATAATTAATTACTTCGCGATCAAGATCGATATTGTTCTTCTAATACCGACGAAGCACTGTTCATATTTTGACTTTTTCCAAGTATATTATGCAAATGTTTTCAAAAATTCAGACGACATACTGCTTACCTTCAAAGTGCATATGGTGACGAAAATACATTTTTTAAATATGGAGTTAAAGCAATGTATTTTTACTTACAACACGAGCGTTTTAGTTTCAAAGAACTATTGTAAAAGTGTAAGGGAAAAAAGATTCCAGTTTTTTTTTTTTTTAGAGACTAAAGCAAGAGATTTTGAAGCTGGATATATCCCATTTTCCTTAAGAAAAATATTATCGAAACATTAAATTGTTACATTGAGACAAGAAAAACATACAAGCAACTAAGATTCGCCAATACTTTCAAAGCATTTAAAGCTTACGAAATCTTAACATAGAATTCATTACGAAATTTAGACATACATTATTACTTTCCAGATCAAGATCGATTAACGTTCTAATACCGATATAGTATAGCTAGCATTTTGACTATTCCAAGTATATTGTATAAATGCTTTCAAAAATGCAGACGAAATACTGCTTACCTTATTGCTCCTGAAATGAATATTATAGATTTTTGCGGTAAATAAAAGAGCGAATGCGGAAAATATCGATTTCCTGCAAAATCGATGATATAAGTTTACTAAGCACGAACCTAAGACGTTGAAGTAATATGATTTTAAAAATGTTCTTCTACCTGCATTGAAATAAAAGTATTCAATGATAAAAAAAAACAATATTGATATATTGCCAACCTTTGAGACTGAAGTAATATCATTTTGAAACAGTAATCAATCAAATTAAATTTTATTCTAAAACGTGTCTTTTACAAAAAAGATTTCGTTCTTAGAAAAATTATTTCTTTAATAATGCACTAAACTTCTCAGTTTCCTATTACTATATATATTTTAAGATAACGTGCCAATTTTGGAAAGGTCAAATCTAGAAAACAATACATATTAATTGAGGTAAAATTTTATTTATTTGATCTGCTTGGTAGAAAAGTTTTAAGTTTTCGACGGTCAGAAAGGGTTCAATTTCATTGGTTTCGTATCAAAATATAGTTAGAGCCACATCTTTAATATTAAACCAACACATTTTTGGTAATAAACACTGTCACGTTTATTGAGGAAGAGTTTAATAAAAGGAAGAAAAATAAATCGATAATGAGATAATAAAAATGTTATTTTCGCAACTTGTTAAAATGATTTCAACAATAATTTAAAATGTTATTAATCGAAAGAAAGTTTGAATAAAACATTAATTGTAGGCGTAACAATAACGGCACGTATCAAAAATGTGGAAAATCATATTAAATATTGATTGAAAATTTGAATTTAGTGCTCTTTTTCACCTTTTCTCAAGTTTGTTTACATACCTAAGGCGTGGTAGTGAATAAACTATGATGAATAGCGCCACAATATTAAAATTTCAATTTGAAAGAACATTTTTCAAACTTTAAACAATATTTTCCGTCAAACAAAACTCAAGGTTTTATTATAGAGTAGGCAGATTAGTAAATGAACACTTAAGGGGCTTTCCATAAATGATGCTTCTCTTTTTGCAATAAATATGACCCCCTTCCGCCTCTGTCACAAAGTGTAAACACTTCACCTTACCCCCCTCTCCGCTGTCTCATGTCATATTGTTTTCATTTAATCATTGACATAAAAAAGCCTGATGTCGTCACACTTTTTGTTACCCCCCCCCCCTCTCCTCTCTTGTCTCAAAATTGTCACAATTTCAAGACCGCAATTTCTATAACCTCATTTCATCGACAAAGCCAGACACTTGTGAGTACGCCCTAAACTTAAATGCGTTTTAAAAAATTTCTTCACTTCATTACATCTTTAAAAACTATAGCGTTAAGAACTTTTTAACTGATATATGCAGTTGTTTTAAAGCGAACTTTTCTGATGATGAGTTATGTGTTTTGGGGGGTTTAAATGAAAAAAAAAAAATGCAGCAACCCCGAACCAATGGACAAACACAACTTACACTGGGTCAAACACTTGAGAATTACCTTATTTGCACAAGTAACGCAAAACAAAGTTCTGATAAAACGACTTATGTCAACACAAAGAGGGGAAAAAAAAGAATCACCTGCAAATCTTTCATCCATTTGTAAAACAGCAATTTTGTCTTTCTAAAATTCATCTTAGATTATATTTAGAATAACATTGGCAAAAAAGGACTGAAAGCTGAAGATACACACGAGAAGAAAACCTGCTTCAGCAAAAGATACTGTCAGAATCACAATTGAAAAATGAATTCGATTCGAGTCATTAGTTATATCTCGTCTGGGACATCGTAAGGTATAAGGTAAACGAACAACCAGTGTAATTCTACCCGAACTAATTTGAAATGTTGGAATCGAGTGTAGAACATCGGAGGATAGCTATTGCAGGATAGCGTGAGAAATTCTGGCATGCATCCAAAACCTTCAATTGTAGTATCCAGTGGACCGATTAGGTTTCATCATTTAAAACATTGTACAAAATGGGACGATGATGTAGAATACACGAGAACAATTTTGAACATCGGGGAGATATTTTTCATGAAGTTGTTTGGAAGTGGAAGTAATGAGCGATGGTAATGGATTTGTTAAAATGCGGAAATTCCGTAGATGGCTAGTTTATGGTGTCTTGATGGGGCAGTTGAAATGTTGGGTGATACAGTTTGCTGCATTGATTGCGGGTTTTGAACTGTTTTATAATTTCAGATGTCGAACGTATTTGGTTACTGCAGGTTTAACGCGGGAAAAAGTAAAATCTCCATATATAAGGTCAAACCTGTTTATCTCGAATTTCACAAGGCAGAAGAAAAATTCGAGATACGAAGGTTTCGTGATACAAAGGTTGTGATAAGATTTACAAAAATAAGCAGTTGGAACAAAAACAAATACTTAATAGATTGTTTTGCGTTGATATTGTTGAATATTTTACTGTACGGCATGTTGTGAGTCAACGTTTTACTAATTGTGATGACTATATCGGTAACTAGTAATTGCATAACTTTAAGTACGAACATAGTCTTTGAATTGATTGTGCAGAAGATGATTTTTGTCCCCAAGTTGTACCATTGATAAAGGTGGCTGGAGATGAAATCCAAAAATGAGAGTCGTCAAAATTCGAGATATATAGAGGTTTTCGGGAAAAATCATTCGAGATAAACAAGAGAAAAAACATTAAATTTATCCTGTAAAAGCAGGGAAATTGAAAAACTTCGACATAGAGAGGTTTTCGAGATAACAGGTTCGAGATAAGCAGCTTCGAGATAAACAGGTTCGACTGTATTACAGGGGCCATTGTTGAACAAATAAAACCGGACCTTATCAGTTTAAAAAAAACAGTTTCATCTCAAGATTACGTACAAAACATTTCTTGCGAAAGCTATCATTTTTCAACTAAACTGAAAAGCCACTATTGATTTATATTACACAATACAAATTTATTTGATTCCCATTAGAAGAATACAAAAAATTATGTCAGCATACAAAATCATGTAGTTTGTCCGAAAGGATTCATTTAACTAAGAGTAGAATCTTTACATTGAGAGTTATAAAGATCCAGCTTTTCGAATATGTCAGACAAATACAGACTGCATTTGACATGTTAAATTGAAAACACGTTAGACAAATACTCTAAAATATTCACAAGCAACTGACATTCATGTTTGCAATTTTTTTTTCATTCGATAGCACATATTATGTTATTTGGAAAACGAAAATTTAAACTTAAAAAAAAAAAAAAAAATTACAAACCAGTTTTCTCTACTTGGAAATCATTTATGTATAAATTAATGCTTTAGACCTTATCAGAGAAGAACTATAGTGAATAAAGATTAGTGATTAAAATACGCATGAGTTATTTATTCGAAAATGCAACAAATCATCAGACAAAACAAGATCTTAGACTATGATTAATTCTATATAGTAATGCATTTACGGCACTGCATCCAACAGTCAAGAAGTACACTTAGTTTTTCGATATGCTAATTATTTCGAATACGAAACCAATTAAATAAAATTGAATGGGCGATTTCATCTGTTTCGAAGCATTTTTCGTTCAAATTTATGCTTTTGAAAATGTCATAGGAACTGGAGAGTACATGAATGTGTCCCGAATTGCCAGAAAGGCTTGTCGTGGAACAGAAAATATTCGGGCGGATCATTTTCAACTTATACAACGAGATTCTAGCTAACAATGTACTTGATAAGTTACTGGGAAAAGTTATTTGTTTGTAATCAATTTTTTTTTTTTTTTGGTAACCTCAATTTTGAAGCTTTCAACGCATGATAAAGAAATGCAGTTTCAAAATGGAGTACGTTGGCCATTTTTTGGTTAGTTCTAAAAACAGTAAATATAGAAAACATGCAGATAGAACAGTTATGACCCGGGACTAAAATATTTGCATAAATAATTGACAATTTCAAAACGATACTCGAGACCAAATCACGCAATTGTTCAATCTATAATATATTTTCTAAATGAAAACTTTTTTTTTTTTTAAATCTAATCATTAATATTTTTTTGCTCAAAATTAATAGACTAAAACGATTTCTATACTTCTGTCTTTTCGAAAATATTCGAGCACTTTGAGTCTCAAAGTTTATAAAAAAGAATTCTTGTTGAAAATGTGTAGTACACCCGAATCAATTCCTCAAGCACCTAGTTAACTAAAGTAGGGGTGCCCAAAGTGGGTGCCACAAAGAAAAGCGATGGGTGCCGCTAAGTGTCCGTGGTACTAATATATGTTACCGTAAATGACCGTGTATGGACAATGTTGATGATTACCCTTAAGGCTTCGGCCTTTCGCCAATGATTTTGAATGTGAATGTTGATATTAACAGGTAGGGATGCACCGATTAATCGGCAAGACCGATTAATCGGCCATAATCGGCCACTTTGCCGATTATTAATAATCGGCAAAATCGGGCCGACTAATCGTCGGAAAAAATATTTTTCAAATATTATTCTTTAAAGTATACCTTTACTAAGAAACTATGATGAATAATTTTATTAACAGTAATAATAATCCTAACAGTTGATATAAAGTTTTATTTTAAATTAATTATCCTACTTTGAATAAATATACACAAACAATGTTGCAATATTTTTCATGTGGCGAGAGTTTTCTCTTAGCACAGTGCTTTTAGTTAACCTCTAATTTTCAAAGAATAAAAGTATTGAATTAAAGGCTACTAATTATTAAAAAGTATGAATTAAAAGTACTCCTAAATTGGAGTGCTCACCACAGACTCCCCCTCCCCTTTTTTTGAATTTTTATGTCCAATTAAAATAACTCTAACAATGTGTCAATACTATTATTGACAATAATATGAAAATTGGTTCTAAGATATTTGATAAAATATTGAAATTATTTTGTGAAAACTAGGAAAATGGAAAAAAAATCTTCTCTCGGAAATAAATTACTTATTATTTCTAACTTCGAATTGTATAAGAGAGAAAAAACAGTGATGGTAAAATTGAAAACAATCATCCTCATCATTAATCGGCTCAGCCGATTAATCGGCCGATTATCAACTGCCGATTAATCGGTAATCGGTAATCGGCCAATTTGCTTATCGGTGCATCCCTATTAACAGGGAATTGTTGGCATTTATCAGGTTTCCGACTTTTGCAGTAACATACAAAGGGTGCCATGAGGAAATAATTCTTTAAAGGGTGCACCGAATTGGAAAAAAAAAAAAAAAATAGAACCACGTTTTAAGCCATGTTGCCAATCCTAGT
>JAXGGA010002429.1:0-122715 GCA_038373865.1 Uloborus plumipes | reverse complement strand
TGTGATCTTTAAATCTTAGTTAAGGATTTCCTGTAATCTAACTTCTGACTAAAGAAATATTATTTTCGAATGTTTTTTAACCGAAAGGAAAAGTAACATCATAGAAACCTTTGCGAGCAGCAGTTGAAATAAATAAATAGTAACAATAATAAAAATCGTGATTGCTTCATTGGGGCAGCTGACCAGGGCCATCACCGAGAGTCAAACTGGGCGATTTTTTATCAGTTAGGTCACCGGGCCGCCTCCCCCATCTGACAAAGGTTGGCTTCTCGTTTTTCTTAATGGGAAAAAATCAAGAAATAGGAAATTTTAAAATTACTCCCCCCCCCCCCCCCAAGAAACAACAACAACCTATAAAGCCAACTAGATTTTCAAAAACGTTGTCGAAAAGAAGCACATAAAATTTTTGTTTTGGGGGCAATTTTGAATAATTTCTGGGAGAGTCTCTGTACCACAACCCTTACCCTATCGCCGTCAAAGGCGCCCAATAACTGCGTTTTTAGGAGTCTTAAGAATATTTCGGGGAAGAGTCCCGAACCAAACGATGCCCCTGTACTTTTTTTTTTTTAATAAGAAGCCGCTTTATTTCTCAAAAATAGAAACTGTGAACAAGTGGTTCTGATTAAAAATTATACCACACGTGGTCCCTCTCCAATTAAGAAATCTGCAATAAAACTCTGCAACTTAGTCAAAAATTGCCAACAAATGGGATTTTTAGACTTAAAACTAAAAAATATATATATATCCAGTGTAGTGCACCATTGCCCCTCTACATAATTAAAGATTGTCTAAAATAGCGTTTTTAGGACTTGAATTTCAAAATAACTGCATATTATAAGAAACTTAGTTTTCGTAACTAAATTTTTTAATTATACCTGTGCCCCCCTGTCGGGCAAGCTTGCCCCCCTGTCGGGCATTTCCTAGCGCCACCTCTGCTATATATCTTGTTTTCGTTTCCGATGTTTATATGTGCACCCTCACCTGCGTCAGGAAAGCATTTCGACCTTGTATTACAGTATAATTAAGAGCAATCGGAGAGAACGCTGACTTTCCAAGAAGTTCTGAAGCGTTTAACTGAAGCACCCTGGGTATTAGTAATTATTAAGTTGATATTTATAAACATGAAAATTCAGAATTTTATGCAAAGCTCAAAGCCAACGCAAAACTGAATTTGATTATTCAGTATATAGTCGTAAAAGAGATTTGTTAGGATTCTAGTTAGCTAGTTCTATGCTACAAACAGGGTTTTCGAAGTCTGGAAACATTTTTTGACTTTCATGCAAAATATTTTTCACACGTGTTTTTCATTCAGAACATCATATGTTCTGAACATGCATGTGCAGACTAGAATTCCAAAGGAGTTAACACAACCTAAAAATCATTTTTTATGTTTATTTAATCTAATGATGTGTTTAAAAAATTACTTTTATACTGAAATAATGCTTTAAAAACACCAGTATGAAGTAATTTTATTAGTTTTCAAGTATCATCGCTTTCACAAAATAAGTCTTCTTCCACTTGAACCATATGTTTTCTATAGCAAATAAGTACTTGGCTGGAAAGTGTATTCACCTCTGTCGACTTATAAGTGCTAAGACTATTTCTTGGCGTCAGAGGTCTTAATTCAGCCAGAAAAACACTCGAACTCTGTCGAAAATCCCGATGTTGACGTCAATTCTCACTGGATGGAACACATAATCCTGTGGACCCAGACAGCCTGTTTGTGGCAGTAAGTCGACTGTTTTGAAGTACTTAGAGACTGCGTGTTAATATCTGCGCATGCAGAGGAAGATGAGCAAATCAAATCATGACACGTAGCTAGAAAATAACACATAAATAAGGACGCAACAGACGCAAAATCATTCCCTGCTCTTTCAGACAGAAAGCTAATCTTTCAACTGTTCCAGCACTTTGAAGTCAGTACGATGACCAAGACTCTGCTAAGCATTGGTAAGTTATATTTTTTCTAAGAAATAAATTTTAGACATACAATTTTAAAACAGTGGTATTTTTAAACAATATACACATTAGTATTTAAAGTATATTTGTATTTTTTACTTTATTGCTTTGAAGTCATAAATCAGTATGCCTAACATATGGCAACATATGGTAACCTGGTAACTTAAGAAAATATGGCAGCTTGAGATGTTTTCAAATTTCTTTTAGAATTTACGTACAGAAATTTCCTGATTCGGACGTCGCACGTAATAAAAATTTAATGAAACGGGTAACACTTATGTGGTACTTCGAACATTCTCCATATGGCTTCTTAAAATATAACTTCATTCATCAACACTTCATGAAACTACATATAATGTACAAGTTTTTAAATAAGATTTAAGAGAAGTAATACATTTTCTTCAGTTATTTTCATGCTCCAAAATTGCCATTATGTTTCTTTCACAAAGCTTTGTATAATTTTATTAGCTTGAGTGAGCTTCATATGGTATCCTAAAGCTATTTACATTTATAACTTTTACAAAGAACATCTTTTAAGCTATGTACGAATAATAAAATAAGCTACATAAGCAAATGTAACTTAATTTTTCCCGATATTTTTTTCTTTTTTTAGTTTTAAAAATGATAGTTAACGTTTTTCACAAGTTCGAATTTTTACGGTTTTCGAAATAACGTTTTCATGAACTTTACTAATTATTTTTTTTTTTGTGTGTTTAAAAGGTTCTTTTTTTTTCATTTAAACTAAGTCTTTCCTTTTATTAACTCTAGTTCATAAGGGAAAGACTAAGGTTTGTTTATTACAGAATTAATTTATCATTGCAGAAACCTGAGGATCATAGCCCAGAATGTTATTAAAGACTTTTTTGCCGGTTTATCATTATCTGTTTTTAATTAGTAGTTTCGTTATTGAAACGTTTTTGTGCTCTTTTCAATAATTAAACAAATAGTTTTAAAATATATTAGAAAACTCACATGAAAAGGAGAGACAGAATGAAAATTATTCTCATTTATTTAGTTAATTTTTTAGACGTGTGTCAAGCTTCTTCATATTCTAACTATTTGGGGAAGATTTTTAATATTTAAATGCAACAAATTTCTGTGCATTCTTAAAAATGTAAGAACAAGAATTACTATAAGGAGCACAAAATAAAACAATAATTAGTGCTATAAATTAGAAGAAAAAAGACAAAAAAATCGAAATGAATTTAAAATACTCTCATAAATTAGTTTCATATATTTAAATGTGTTTTGTAATGTTAAATTGTTAAAGAATGTAATCTAACTCGTTTAGGTCAATATTAAAGATAAAATTGAAATTATTTGATCATCGCCTACCCATGCACAAAATTATTCGTTATAAAATAATGTCATACGAGAATTATGGATTTCTTCCATAAATGTATTTTTATTTGTGATTAAACACAAAAGATTTATCTTTAAATTGTTGAAATTATTTTTTAAAACCTAATATTACATATGATTAGAATGTACTTTTAAAAAAAGGCTTGAAATATATTATTTAAAAATATTTTTTTCTGCCTCACGATATCTTTATTACTTTCTTTCTACAAATGCAATATTTTAAACTTTTTTTTTTCGTGGGCTTGAATTATTTTGCTTTTTTAAATTAGTGTAATTGTTGGATATCAAATATTAGTATCGCTTTTACTTATGATATTTTATTTTTACAATTAGAAGGTATTTGTACAAAATCATGCCTAACTAAAAAATTTAAATCATGGTAAAACTCTCAAATAGTTTACTTATGACAGTGGTGTTTAACATATAACGGTACACAACAATTTCATAAAAACGTTCAAAGAAAATGCTCAACTTTTGGTACACACAGAAAAAAATCGTAAACTGAAAAGGCTATCAACTTTCTTCAATGCGCAGCAACATGAAACTATTCAAAGTAAATTTAAAAAAATAACAAAGGAGTTTACAAATGATGTCATAATCTGGAGGAGGGGAGTTGTAAAAGTTGTGCCAATTCGTGATAAGAGAAAAGGAGGGGCTAACAAGAAGTGTGACACCACGCAATTTTTATTAGAATATGTTTATAAAAAAGCGTGACATATGACAGTTGCGGATAAGAATTAAGATAAAGTGTGACACTTTATTTTAAAGAGGAACAGGCTTAAAAATGTTTTTAAAAATGTGACATAATTTATGGACAGCCACTATAGAAATATTTGTTCATTTACGTCATTGAAGAAATTAGTAAAATCTTCTAAATCAAGTTTTCATTTAAAACCTCTTTAAGAAATACCTCTGAATTTAGCAGCTTAAGTGTTCCTTTCAACTTAAATAGGAAAAATGATGTAAGTGCGTCATATGTGGTGAAAATTCCAGCGTTGACCAAACATAGTGCATCAGCTCCTAATAATATTTAAAGTATTTTAATATTTTTGTACTTTTTTCGAGCAATCAAAGATTGCTTGTTGCCTTAAACTAGCGTTTCATCTATTGCCTTTGTGATTACCTAATAGCGAGTCAAGTGATCCATTGCGATTTTACCACTGAAATTCATTAATCCTAAATTTTTGGGAAAATAATTGCGATGCTGTAGATAAATATTATAGTCAGCATTTTTCGCACGTCTTTGTTTACTTAAATTTTTGAATTATTTATGGATTTATTTGGGGAGGGGATGTAATATCTGTTGAATTGGTCAATATTTTCATTGTTAGTATTTGTGTATGTTTAAAAAACGGTTAGGTACGGTTATTTATGAATGATTCTTCGTTAAATCATATATTACTCGAGAATATCTTGTAAAAAATATACGATTTTCTTTATATAAATTACATTTCTGAATTTCATGCTTTTGTAGTATCTTAGAATGATATTTTATTTTTACAATTAAAAGGTATTTGTACAAAATCATGCCTAACTAAAAAATTTGTGCTACCACTGTTTTTTAAATGACTTCTTTAATGACATGTTTTTCGTTTTCATTATTTCTGAAAATTTGGGACCATTATTTACGTTTAAAAGTTTAGAGGTGGGAATTATTAATGACTAATTTTCAAATCGTACTTAACCTTAGAATTTGTTTATGAATAGATATTTAGTTAAATTTATTTTGAGCATGATTTCTTTTAACAGTTTTACGGCATTTACAATAGATTGATTATTCAATGCAACGAAGCTTGAAAAGAAACTCCGAGCGATTATTTTACGCATTATAATTTCGAAATTCAAACTGAACTCACAAAAAAAGTAGTGTTTTTATCCTAATAAAGACACATTGGAGTAAAACGGTAAAATAATAAAATGCAAAAAAAGAAATTCTCAACTATTTCCTTTATATCCAATGTAACGTATTTCTCAAGTAAAAATTTAGGTGAAGATATTAGCTTAGCACATACTAAAGCCTGAGAAACACAAATAAAATAAATATTTTTGCCTTTATGATGCACTTACCCTTTGCTGAAAACCTTTTGGGGCAAGTACGTCATACAACTTTATTTACGTCAAGTGAAAGATAAAACTTTTTTTTATATGTGCATCAAAAGACAAATCAAATTATTTACTGAAATGATTTGGCGAAAATAATGTATTGTCAGACGCACTCAACATGACTACAAAAATGAAACAAGATGTATGATTATGAAACCTCGTCTGCTTGCACCACAGTTGTCTGGTGCATTATTGTCAGTAGACATGCAGTTGGCGCATATTTTATACGTGTTACGTGGATATAATAAAACCAAAAAAAAAAGGCCATTTAATTCACTTTCCTCAGATTAATCTGTAGATATTAGATTTAACGTTTGCATACTAGGATATGTTTTCAGCTAACGTTTTACAGAGATTGATTTAAATATTTGGAAAGAGTTTAAACAAAAACTAGGCGAAATTCAGCAGTTTTAATCTCATATGTGTTGCTTTTTCAGTTCTCCTTTTGGCTTTCTGCCAGATTCACCAACTAGATGCCAAACCGACGAAAAAACTTACTCTGCTAGATTATTTGAAGGCAGGTAATGAAGACATTTGTTGCTATTTTCGAATCATCAGAACAAAGGAAGAGTGGAATTTGATGCAACTTCCAAGCTCCACTAGAAATAATCAAGATGACATTCCTGATGCCGATGGTAAGCTTCCAGTTTTCTTTAAGATACCAGATAAGTTCCCAGCAGACATCATTGATTTCCCTCAAGTCGATGAGAGAAAGACTCCATACTCGGAGATATAAAGGTAAATTTGCATTTTTTAAAAATATATATGAGTGTGTGTGTGTGCTTGTGTAATAGAGCCGTTAAAGTTATCTTATTTTGCTTTACATTGCTTTACTTTTACCTTCACCTTACTTTTCAAATTTTGCTTTACAATGCTTTACTTTTACCTTCACCTTACTTTTCAAATTTTGCAACCTATAAACTCTGCACGATGTCAAGCAGTACTATATAACCCTCGTCTAATTTCCCGTTTAAATCATCTCGAATTGTTGATAACTGTATATAGCCAGACTGGGCATACTTGACTTGCTTCTAGGATTTTTTTAATAAGAATTAAAAGTTTGGGAGGGGGTTGAGTGAAACATTATTAATTTAAAGCTAAAGATTGACACCAAGTTGTTTGGGCCATTTTGCCTCGGCTGGGGGATTAGTTGGCTTACGTCATTTTTTTTTATGTTTCGCTAATGCGAGGGACATAAGCAGTTGACAGGCCTTGACTGAATATTTTATTTCCTAAAAATGAAACAATAACACATATTACAGTAAAAATATCCTTCTCTAATAGAGCATTTCTTCACGATGTCATATTATAAAAACCATGTAAAAATCATGTAAAAATCATGTATAAAAATCATGTAAATAGAAAAAAACTATATACATATTATGTAAACAATATTAAATCAGACACTTATTTAAATTTCTTCTTCATTATTATTTTCATCATTACATTAAGTGTAAATGTGAAATATATTTTACACAGTAGTACACGTAGCAAATGGACAGGTATACCAATTTATTTTCCCACCTGGTCTACTGCTTTTAAATGAGTTGAAACAGTAATTTATGAATTGTTCTACTCTTCACCGTCCTTCTTCAACTTCTTCTCTCTTTTTTCATATTTCTAATATAATTACACACTATCTTAGAAGAAAAACAAGCTAGCGTGATTTGGATATCACAAATCACACTAGCTTGCTTTCCTTCAAAGTCAATTTTATTTGTTTAAAAACAGCTTGTTGTGTATTTAATTGTAATTTTTAATTATTAAAGTAAACATCAGTTCCTAATCCAAAGAATTACTTGCATTCAGAAATATTAAAAAAAATTTAATTTGTTTCTTCATGGAAATTGTACTTTACCTATGATGAATCCTAGTTACCTTTCCAAAGTTTTCTATTGATTTTCGTACTTTAAACACTTTAAGAAAACAAGTAAAATTCAGTAATTATATTTCCTTTTCGTTCATGCTGTAAACCACAACTATGGAGAGGTTACTCACACAGAAAATTATGTAGTCATTGTATCATAAAATTGAAGCTTTTGTGTGGAGCTCATCACAGCATAAAATATCGAACTCAAATAGCCAAAATGTTTAGCAATCTATAAAAATCTAAATAAATAATGATCATTTTTTGACGAAGAATATCTCCAAAGCACAAATAACAATCTTTAACTTATTTAACAAGGTAAGTACGAAATTTTCGATGCACTTTTGATTTCATGCATGAGAATTTTATTGGGAAAAAAGACTCTTTAGAGCCATTATTTCAGCGTAGTCCTACACCTCATTAGTTGAGAAAAATTCCAGGTGGTTAAGTTCATTACCATAATCGTTCAAACATATGAATATAAAATATATTTTTAATGGATATCACAAGAGCTTTAAGGAAAACTTCACAGTTTAAGTATAAGTGCATCAATAAAGTAAAATGTTTTGCATGCAAGCTTTTTTTTTATTATTATTTCTAAAGCATTTGTATCTCACTAATAGGCAACTTTGAATCACTACGGACCTATTGCTTAAGAAACAAGGAAACAATGCAGAAAAAAGAAGCAAGAATAAAGGACCCAGTACATATGTAGAAGTAGATAAATAAAAGCTAGCAGCATAATATTCTGTCTTACTGCTTTCATTTATTTTTTATGCTTATAAATCATTTTTATTGCTCTATTTAAAGTCTGGTGAAAGAGATTAGACCAGTTTTTGAAATGGGGGTTTGTACAACATTTTTACAATCAAAAATATAGTATATACTTTTTAAATTCCTGATGAGTTTATACGAAACATGTAAAAAATAGTTAATGATTAAATTTTTGGCAAGCACTGTGAAACAATATTAATCAAATTAAATAAAAATCTCGAAATATCATGCGATGAATTGTAAAAAGAAATTTTATACTCGAGTTCAAATAGTTACTTTATTGCAAAGTATTCTTTAGTTTTGTCTTTTTTTCTTTGATTTAAAACATGTCCACACGTTAGAGCATTTAGATATAGATTTTTCAATATAACACGAGTCTCATATGATGAAGGATCTCAGGAGATAAAAATTCAAGTAAGTACATCCAGAAATTTATAAACAATAATAAATAGTTTTGCAAATAATACAGATAGTGCTATTTTAGAGGGTATGCAGGATAACTCAAGCAATCAATCAAGTAAGTGAAAATAACTAGTACTGGATTTGTTGCTTTTCGTAATAATAATATCCCATTAAAGAAGTTAAAATTAATAAAGTTTATAAACGATCTAGTAATTTTCTTTCAAAAAGTGTAATAACATTTCAGAAGTTTTTACTAAATTAACTGAGACACTAAACGGACTTGACGCAAAAACAAGAATTAGCAGTTCTTTTAAAATAGAATGTCTGTAAATATTGCAGACTGCATATGATAACTAAATAAATAAGGTGATAGATCACTTGATTCAGTTAAATTCCTTCTTTTGTCTTCAAGCCAAGTTTCTGCATTTGAACTGAAAGCAAATAAGTCATCAGTATTGCAAGAATTGATTATGAATGAGTCGCATAAATTAAAATTTATCGAGCAGATAGATGCTCTAGATCTATGAACAAGATTTCTTTGGGTAATCTAGCTAGATAAGTTAGGGTCAAGTGAGATGAATAAGGTGAACTTAAAAGATGTTCGGAAATATTTCCAGAAAGCAATTGGTCATTATACTTCCTAATAGATTTAAAGGGCGATATTGTATTTTGGAAATGATTTGGGAGCGTTAATGAATATAGTTTTTTTTTTTTTGAACCACTTAAAAAAAAGACTATTTTTCCCCATTGCTGGGGGAAACCGTCGTTCTGCCAATTGCGACCCAGAAATGTAATGTAAACCGTTACCTTTATTTCTAAGCTAAAATATCATAATAAATACAGTAAACCTGTAGTTCCATGTAAACCTGTAGTCCATAAAAAAAGGATTTTTTTATCGTATAAAATAAAGCATCTTAATTACCTTAAAATCAGACAAAATTCCTAAAATTTTCAAAAAAACATCCTTCCTAAACTAATTGGCCCGTGGATACTAAATGTAGTTTCGACTACATTTGTAGCAGTTCAAACAGTTGCTTCTAACTGCTGTGTTTTTTTTTTTTTTTTTTTTTGTAGAAATTAGCAGCAGTGAACATAATGTAATAATTGATATCCTGTTCATCGAACAATAGCGTTTTTTACCCAAAAACGAGACTGGTAGATTTTGACCCTCTTTTATGATCCAAAAACATCAGGCCACAATAGTTTTCTTGCATAATATTCATTTTCAGAAGTAATCGAGAATTTTTCAAAAATTGGTTTCTGCATTTGCATTATATAATGAATGCTATACTTAATTTAATATGCTCGTTAACATTTTATATTAATGCAGCAATAAAATACTTAAAACATAAAAACAATGGGCGTTTGCTAATAATAATTTTGAAATTAAAACCTTCAGCAAGAAATAAAATACATCAGGATATTGCATCCAAAGTCTTAGAGCACTGATATTAAAAAAGATCGGAAGGAGGTGAAGAAGCGAATAAGCAGGAACTTGAAAATATTCTTGAATAGTTCAAATTTAAATTTTGCTTACTATGAATATAATTCAGTGATAATGGAAAGTTTTCTCTTTACTCTAACTACTTTTTTTCCTTTTTTTTGTTTTGTTTTGTTTTTTGGAAATTGGTGATAATACGATAGCAGTGTCGAGATAAAAATCTCACGAACCAACTTTTGCTTTTCACGGTGATGAATAGTTATTGTTTTGTTTCTCGCATTTCAGGATGCAATTAAAAATACGGATATTAGCTAAAATGAAAGGAATTCATTTGAGATGCTGATCTATTTGATGCATGTAAATGTTAATTTTGGGAAATATATTAACTATTTAAAATAAATATTTCAAATAATTGCATTTAATAGGTTATAATTATGGACATAACCCTGTAAAAAGTTCAAATGAGACAAAACCTTTTTTTTACTAATATAACAGTTCACTCAGGAATTCTCCACCCTCTTAAGGAGACGATAGAACAACCGTATTTTTAAGGTCTCCTGTAAAGAATTTCTGTATTCCCGGTTCTCTACTGAATTCAAATTAAATTATTACATTTGTGATAAAATTTGTAAGTACATAATTGTTTCCTTAAAAAAGCACACATACAAATGTATGCAAAAATGAAAATAATAAAAATGTAGAAATGATTAAACTAATGAATACTAAATGAAATATAGAGAAAATGATAAATTAGAGATAATAATGCATTTAGAAGACAAGAAAATGAGTTCTGGGGTTAAGAATGATTACGGGGTCTTACTTTCTTGAAACGTTTATGTGTGCGTGTTTGTAATGATTCAAAACGACCAACACTGTCATACATAAAAGGAGAAATAAGAAGAACAATCTATGAAAGTTTTTTTCAGAAAAGACAACAAAAATACATTTATTTCTCCGTGTACCGTTAAGAGCATGACCTGTAGGGCAATTCCACGGTAACTTACGTTACATTTCGACCAACTCTTATGCATTTAGTACCTCAGTACAGACAAAATGACAGTTGAAAGCAAAATTAAAATGCAAAAATATTCGATGCATTTAAATTTTATAAAATCTAGCAGTCAAAGATAAGGCAGTAACTTGCGTTAGAATAAAAGGGAATGACATAATATGAAAATTGGTTCTGAGGTAAAATTCTGCTCTATTACAGCTGTTTTATTGTTTGAAGCATAATTTATCAGTTCCTTATAATGCTTAGGAATATATTTTCATTAATTTAAAAATTTATTTCAAAAATTGAAAATTATGGGAATTTTTAACTGGGTAACTTATGTTACAATAACTTACGTTACAAAATTTACTTACAAGCATATCTTTATTACAAAAATTAATGAATGAAAATTACAGCTTAGTTTAGATCGAAACATTGAAAATTAACAATGATGAATTAAATTTACAGAAATTTAATATCAAACTCAATGAAAAATCAAAAATATTACATAACATAAGACTTAAATCTATACTGGATGCTGCTATTAACAAGTTCAGATAATTCAATTTTTCAAATCATTCTTTCTTTCTTATTATAAATTTCATCTGTCGTTACTGGCCATTTCTAATTGGTTCCAACAGCAGCCATTACTTATATTTTAAACTCGTTTTCTTCAATAATCGTCACAACTCAAGGATACAATGTATTTTCGTACTTTACCACACACCATTCACCAGCTTTTATCTCTGTTTTTTCTTCTTATTCCTTAAAATACTTAACTAAACGAAACCCCGTAGTTTGTTAATTTCTAGTTCTTAAATGGTCATTGTCAATGTGCGGATCTTCAGAAAGTATTTTTGATAAATTTTGCTTTTTCTAACATATTTCAATACCATAAAGAGGGACTTATATTTAAAAATCTGTAATATCCACATGACTTTTCTCATACCCCTTCTACAGCGCATCTTTTCTGCAGAGTGTAGTGGCATTTTAATGCAGAATAAAATGTATTTCACCTGTAAAAGATAAAATATTTTTGTATTTGTTACTTCTAAAACATATTTAATAGCTTAAAATCATAACAGAAGTCATTTTTGAATAATTTATAGTACATTACTCCTAAATATTCTGAATGCAGTGATATTGTTTAGAGAGAATTCAAATCTCAAAAGCCAAAAAGAAACATATAATTTGTAATAGAGGTGTATTGTGATCTTATTAACAAATAGAGACATTTTAAGAAATATGATTAATTTAAATTAAGTAAGTACAGTACAAATTCAAAAGAATTCTTGCATAAATTACTCCTACTTACCACATAGGTTTATTTTACAATTTACTTTCTTTATGAATACAAGTATTTAAGTTCTACTTGGGTAACTTACATTACCTGCATATGTTGGTAACTTAAGTTACACGTTTTGATTGTAGCACAAAAAATTAAATAGACAATATTTAAAAAAAAACTTTAACTATTTGCTTAACACACACTTATAAGATAGAAAATATAGCATTGTTAACATTGCATTGCCCTTTGTTTATGCACATCATGAACTTTAACATGTTTTTGGTAACTTATGTTACATAGAACAGTGCATTTTTGAAGTTAACATAAATCATTTTTTTACGTGAAAACACTCGTTTTAGCAATTTACAATATTGAATTAAAGTGTAATAATCAATATTCTTCCTTTAAAACAGTTATCTAAAGAAAAAAATTGAAACTTACCAACGTTGAAAGATTGACCATTTGCTTTGCCAAAAGTTAAATATTCCATTTCCAACTTCAAAGTGCTGCCAAAACTAAAAATACTACATTCTTGACAAAAAATTAGTAGAAATAATAAACTTCTAACATTTTTGAACCGAAAAATATGTAAAACAGACGCATTGCTGTAATTTGATTTTTCCAACGCTTTTCCACACTTGCATGGAATTGCCCTGTAGAGGATGAAATATGTTTGTCCCTAAACTAATTGTCACACTTATATCTTTAAAATAGTTTTTGTGTAAAAATATACGAACATTTCTGTCCATTTTAATAAAAATACGAATAACGTTTAACAAAAAAATCCAAATTTCAAGAATAGTTTTCGAAATATTTGTACGCATCAGTAGACATCAAAAACTATCATTCGTGCTCTTAAAAAAGGTGCCAACGTCTGCCTTCTAAGACCTTTATGTAAAATCTGTAGAGTAGAGTGACGTGTCATCTGTATCTTTCTATTCATTGGACGGATGTTCTTGAATCGTTTGGTTTTAAAGTTGTTTTATTTGTAAACAAATCATTTTCCCCAACTGTTAGAAGTTACGGTTTAATAAAGTCCAACTATTAACGAATATTTTATTAGGAATATTTTTAATAAACAATTTACAAAAATATAAGGTTTAAAATAGTAACTAAATGAACAAATGAAGTGAAAATGATTTTTAAGCAGTACTCTAAAAAGGCAGCTTAACTTAAAGTTTTTCTTTGAGGAATATATTGTGATTTTCTAATCGTTGCTAACTTTAAAAATATTGTTAAATCATGATGAAAAGAGAAAAATATCCACATTGAAAAATATTTATAAGGAATTGTGCTGCAAAGTGAAATAATTACGATAACTTGCTTTCAATAAAATAGGAATTTTTTTTGAAAAGTACAGTACCTTAAGAAAGAGTAATGTACGGGTTATTTTCTCAATTCGTTAACTTTCGTGTCCTTCATCCATATCTTCCAATTAAACACCTATTTTCATTATCTAATGCTATGTTCTATTCAAGATGCTCACAAAGAGTAATGACAACGTGCATTGGCACTATTTTGCACTTAAATTATATATTAAAAAAATAATATATAGGCAAAATGTCATTTCCGTCCCCTGTCCCCACACACATTTGTCAACTTTAAAAAAAAATACTATATGAAGAAACAATTTTAAAAATTAATACATATGCATAATGATACAGTACAAGTGTGTACTTCAATGTACCATGTAAGCATTTCTTATCAGATTTACATATTTTGATAGAGAGCTCAATTTATACGTGTCCCCAGGTTTTGAAAAAAATTTCCCCCAAGTAGAAAAACCTTCAATAAAATTCTATAAATGGCGCTAGTTGGCAATAAAATAGCTCAAAATGTTTAAGAACATTCTTCTCAGCAGAAAAATATGCTTTAAACGAAGTTTACACATCTTTTAGGGTGTGTGAGGCTTGTTTTATCTTAAAAATTCTATGCGTGACTTTATTCAGTGTCATTTCCGTCCCCCTGGTTATCTTCTAGAAAATTTAAATAAAATTAAAAAAAATTCCACTGCCGAATGTGTTCTTACGAACACTTTTAAAGTATTAACAGTTAAATTAAAGATATGAAAAACTTTTCACACTGTTTTCGAAAACCCACTGTTTTGTCATTTCCGTCCCTGTCATTTCCGTCCCCACTTACGAAGTGGTTTCGGGAGAGTGACATTTTAATGGATTTTAAAAATTTTAATGCACGTCATTTATATTGTTGTGTTATTTTTTAATACTTTTAGCAAATTTCAAATGGCAATAAGTTAGGCACATTGTTCAATCTTTAAAATTCATAATAATTTAGATAGAATGATATTTAGTTGTATGGAAGTTATTAGTTGTTTAATTAGTTACATCTAAATTTTAAAACTTATAAGAATAAAATTTTATAAATGTAACTATTCTAATCAATATTTTAAAAGTAATTTAGAATATTTTGTGTTTCAAAATGTTTTTCTCTCACTGAATAGAACAAAATTAAGCATTTAAAAAAAACCCAAACGTTAATTGTATTTCATTTCCACGAAATTTTTCATGGTAAGTTTTCTACACAATTTTGTTTATCTCTTCTATTCTAGGAACAGTCTGTAACATTTACATTATTGTTTAGTTATGGTTAACAATTCAAGTATAAATTAGAAATTTTATTTTTTATATTTGGATTTTGTTTATTTTTTTTTTCAAACTGATAGCTGTTAAATTATTATATTCTTTAGGTAAAGTTTAAATGATATAATGTAGATGAAAAAAGTAGTTCAGAATATTTTGAACTCCAAAATAGTTTTTATCTACGGAACAGATCAACATTAAATTAAAATATTTTTCAAAAGTAAATTTTTAAAATCTTAATTAAATTTCTCCTTGTTAGTTATCATATAATTCTGTTTTCTTTTTTTATTCTTAGAATAATTTAGAACAAATTCATTATTATTTTAGCTAACTTATAACTTAAAATACTTATATAATAATAATTATTTGTTCTATTTTGCAATTATGTTTACTTTTATGTTAAATTGCGTTAAGCATTAAAAGTAAGGCTCTTCACCGTCACAGAGACTGATATAAAGCGAGTTGAAACCCTGTTACCAAAAGAACTGTAGTCAATTCCAAATATCACGAAGCTTCATTAGTTGGTTTGGAATGAAAATAACAAATCAGTGTTAGGTTTACGCATGTTAACTTGCGTTTCTTGCGAAACCGATCTTTCTTGTACCGTAAAATGGGGTGTATAGGAACAGCGGGGTCAATTGGAACAAAACTTCCCAACCGTACAAAGAAATTCTTCATAAATATACTATTGGGTATTTTTCGCCATGAATTTTTTTTTAGAAAGGTAAGATCATAGGAAGTAGGAAAAAAATACTTTTGTCAATCTGGCAACGCTACTGGCTTCTAAAGAGGGCTGCACGTTGAATGCTAGAAAACATCACATTTTCATAGACTGCAAAACTTCATATGCAAGAACAAACCTTCTTATATTTAAAAACTATGAGTGGTATGTTTCAATTATACATGTATCTGAACAACAGAATACCACATTAGAATTTACATTTTTTATAAATTGTGTCATAAAAGTGAAGAATTCTGAAAAATGCCATGGGAAAAAAATTTGCGAGGTGAATCAGAACACTTAGTTCTGTTGTTCCAATTCAAACTTATTTGAAGGAAATTGTTTGAAAAATCAAGATTCTAACCCCAATTATTCTAATCAAGACAGGGACAAGGATTTATTACTGTTTATCCCTTCTCGTGAGCAACTAGATCTTAGAATGGCAAAAGTTACAGATTTCAAAAGATTTTTTCTCCAGGAGACTTTTTTTTACTTAAAATAAAAGGGAAAAAGTCACATAGACTTTATGTAGTAAACGTCCAGCACACAGACAGTGATGAATAAGCGAAAAAACCTTTCAGGACAATCCCCGAAACCCAGAAATTTCAAAAAACTAAAGAAAAGGCAGAGTTCATCACAGGAGATGTTATGAAAAAACTTAAGCCAAGTCACAATTGCGAGTTTTAAGGACAAGTACATATTTGTGGACGACATGAGTGACTTCCATTCATGTTAAATCTTTGCATTTCAATTCAAAAGCTTTTCTTAAAATTACTTTTCATTTTTCATAAGTTCAAAATTATTTTGAATTTTCACAAATTATAAACGTTTACTGGTACTGAAATTATACATTTATTTGACAGTAATTATCTGTTCTTATTCTCCCCCATCAATATTACTCATGTTTGTGAGACCTATTACAGATTAAATTGAAAGAAATAAATATTTTAACAAGTGTTCCGATTGACCCCTATCAGCGGGGTGATTCGGAACACCCATAATTTGCTATATATTTTAATAATAATTGCTCAAAATCTTTTGTCTTTGCTTGGAATATCAAAAGTAAAGCAAGACCGAAGTTTTTACCCAAAAAATCAAATAAAAAAAAATCTTTTAACTGCTTTTTTTACAATCAAAACTGAAAAGTGTTCCGATTAACCCCATTTTACGGTACTCATTATGCTTCGAGTCCGGCTACAGTTAATATTTTATAGACTAAATAATAATAAATATAAAACAGACAAATGAAAAAATAAAGAAACTTGTAACTGTTTGCAGTAAAAAAAAGTTGGTATTGTAAAAGTTTAAAATTCCAACGAAAAATACTACTATTTCTTTAAAAAATTAGATTTAATCTGTTTTGTTTATAAATAATGTAAAAAAATATATGAAGCAATATTCTAAATGGTGTACTTTGTTTTCTATGTCATTATTTATCAATTGAATAAAGTTTTAAAAATATTTCTTGAGTTAGGGAATTGTTTAAGCCGGGAGATGGTAATTACACTTTTTACATTAAACTTAAACTTAAAACTGTCATTAAAATTTTATTTTTAATTTTTTTTCGTTGCTGAGCACTGATTTGTGATCTTAAATGAGTTGTCTTTAAACAAATATTAACAATTATTAATTAATTACAAGTTGAATTTTTCCTACTTGGCATTGGCAAAAGTTAACGTGTTGAGAAAATTACCCGTATATAACAGTACAATTTGCACTGAAATATTATTTTTTAACTTTTGGAAGTAAATTTGTATCATAAAAAAAATTGTTAAAATGTTTAACTTTTTTTGTCTTCATGGAGCATAGTTAAAAATTAAATTATTTTTCTAATTAGGTCTACTTGAATATAGAAAAACTTTTAACCAAATGAATAAGAAAATAAAAACATGACTGAATAAATGAATAGATAATAAAACAAATATCGAATAAATAACTAAATAAATTAATATAAGCTGGCGGTAAAAAAATCCCAACACCAAGAAAGACTTGCTCTAGATAAACGAAATTTGGTAGGCATGTTTACACAACTGAAAGATGACATCGATTGAAATTTCGCGTTCCGCGCATAAGTGTGGCGCAGCTGGCGTCACTCAGAACATGCAAATAAGGCTTGTTTTAAAAGCGTGTTGCAAAGCTCGTGAGTATTATTTTTCAGTGAAATTTGACGCATTGCGTTCGTGTTAGCTAGGAATACCTTTAAGAAGATGAAGAAGCCATTATCAGCAGCTCACCGAGTTTAAACGAGGTCGTACAATTTGGCTTCGAGAAGGTGGATTTTCATTTCGCGATATTGCAGAAAGACTTGGTAGGAATGTTTCCAACGTGCATGATTATTGGAAGCTATGGTCAAGGGATGGTACTATCTCAAGAAGATCGAGTTCCGAGCTGCCACGTGGCACGACTAAGAAGGAAGATCACCAAATCCTGCGTACGGCTGTGGCGCATCGTACTGCATTTGCGGCTGACATTCAAGCTGCAGTTGGTACCATCATGACCCAAAGAACGGTAAGAAATCGCTTATTTCAAGGACAGCTCCGAGCCAGGTAGCATGTAGCCGGTATTCCATTGACTGCAAACCATTGCCGTTTGCGACGGCAATGGTGTCAAGACAGAGCTCACTGGAGGTCGGAGTGGAGATCTGTTGTGATTTCGGATGAAAACAGATTCTGCCTAGGCAGACGGCAACTCCAGTATCATCCACAGTCGACAATGACAGTCCTAGTATTGACAGAAAAAGTGCAACAAGTATGGCACTCCATACCACAAAGTGACATTCGGCACCTGTATGACACAATGCATGCACGCTTGCATACTTGCCTTCAAAATTCTGGAGGTTACGTAGGCTGTTGAGGTAACATACTTTCACATTTACGCATCATTTTCTTGAGCTTAAATTAGCCAGTGATCTTGTACATTTAATCAATTAAACATGTTAACTAGACAATTGCATTACACAAATTTCATTACTCTACAGTAATTTTTTCTTGATGTTGGGATTTTTTTTCCTCCAGTGTATGAGTAAAAAGTAATAAGTTAATAAAATAGGGAATTAATTAACCATCAATTAAATTATTAAATGGAGGAATAACTGGACTAAATAATGCGTATAATAAATGATTAATAAATGATTGAAGAAATAAACAGAATGAACTATTTTACTATCAAACTATAAAAGAAACAAACTATAAATAACTAAAAAAAGGGGGAGCAAACGCTGTTAATTTTCACGTCACCTAAAAAATAGGTGCAACGTTTCTCAGAGTAGATGGTAACATAATATATTCTTGCATTATACGTGAATTGTTTATTCATTTTTAAACTAAGAGATTCAAAAACTTCTCACGCATCAGGCAGTATAACATGAGGCTCATAGAAGTAACATAAACCCGAAAAGAACCAAGCAAAACAAAAACACTTTGACAGAAGTTTAAAAAAGAAAAAAACACAAAAGAAATACAAAATATGAATAAAAGAGCCAAATGCAAAAAAAGAAAACAAGTTTCTTATTACTTTTCACGAAATCTGAAAGAACAGAAGGTCAGTAGCAGGACAAACTAATTAAACTAGCCTAAAAGTAGTTTTTGCAACATTTTATGCAACTTACAATGATAAGCTCAATCTCCATCAGCTTCACCACAAATACAAAGCTCACATTTCCACAACTGGAAAAGATACAAATAGATATTGAAGGTTTCATGTCCAGTTAAAACTTGTGTTAACAAAAAAATCGGTAAAAAAAATGCACTTTAAGCGATGAAAAAACTTGTACTGTGTCCAGTGCTTTTGATGAGGCAAGAAGTTCTGAAATCCAGTCCGAAACACTATCTTTCCTGTAAGATCTCAACACGGAAATCGTTAAACTGACATCAATGCAAGTTGATTCTTTATCCTGCTAGACATTTATACATAGTCTTAGATGAGCTACCTGGTGAAATTTCTTGAGCAATTTATATAAATTTTATTAACTTTTCCTTATTAAGATTAGTCCAAAATATAAAATAATTGCCAATAGATTTCGTGAGAAAAAAGTTATTTTGGGAAAGCTCTTACAAATGGCACTTTTTCTGTGAAAATTGACAAAACACCCTTTTCTTAAATTTTGTAATGCATTATTCTAACGTTAACCACGGCATCATTAAGAGTCGTTTTTTATTACCACATATACACTTATAAACTTCATGAACTATTCATGAAAATAAATGACGTTATATTTCAAGTAAAAAGACTTCTGTAAATATTTGTTACGTTTTACTCTTTCATTAAAAGTTTATCATAAAGGAAACATTGCACAAAAATTTTTCAGTCTCGTATTGTTAAAAACAAATGGACTCAAAACATGTTTGAGATGTCGTATACCTCATAAAGAGAGAAATGAAATATATTCTGATTAAATAGTATTAAACAAAATTATTTATATTTCTGATATAAACTCCTGATAACTAGACTTATGGATGTTGTCTGCTACGTAAATACAAAAAAAAAAAAAAGCAGCGAAATTCTCTCTGAAGGATTGCCATCAATCAAATTGCACGCGATGAACGCAATGCACTTTATCATTCAACGTTTCATACAGAGAAATCGGACGTTCTTGTACTTCCAAAGTGCCCATTTGTTATAAAACACCAAATACATAATAGAAAAATCAGAAATTATTGCTTCAATTATTTGGAGACACAATTCCATCAAAACGCTATTTTGAAAGAGTAACAGCACAAAAGGGCCAAATCTATTTCCATTCATTCTATACTCTTCGTATACTTATGTGGAAATATTGATTGCATCCTCATCATTGCTTAATGCATTCAGGACTTCCTGAGTTCGTAGAAACTTTAAGAGTTCTCTGAAACCAATAATCTTCTTGCTCTTATTTCTGACAATCCTGTCAAGCTATTCTCTTCAAAATGGCTACATTGATTTCTTTTTTCATCGCTAAAATGCCAACTCATGGATTTTTTCACCGTTTTATCCAGCTTTTATCCTGCGTTTATAATTTTCGAACGATTCCTTTGAAGAGAATTGGGCTCCCCTGTTCAATATTATGTACAGAACAATAGAGGAAGCCACCGTCTTTCTTCTTGGTTCTCTCCCAATTTATAGCTGCTGGGATTTTCCAAAGCTGTAAAATAGTTTCTGCCACGAAAAGAAATATTGAAATTCATAAATATAATTTCATCGGAAAGGCCTATCAAAAAAAAAATCAAACCACAGTTATTTTTTTAAATCGTTTTACAGAATACATTTATAAATTTTCCTATCAAAGATCAACTTGCGATTATAATAAGATCCTAAATCTATCATTTCAAAGAATATTTCTCCAAATAAAGAGAGCATGATTTTCCGATGAAAAACCTCACCTTACTTCTTAGCTTCAAAAGAAGAAAGGTATTATATATTAAGATAATTGTAGTATCAGTTGCCGTTAACATTAAACAGAATAAGAAATACGCACTTTTCAAATTAATTGCACTACACTTAGATTTGTAATGTCATATTTTATCTAAAAGCCTAGCAATTATCTTTTTTTAATCTCTCTATTCTTTTTAATCTCTCTATCTTTCTCTATTTCATAAAAATTACTAATATCTTATTTGTTATGCACAATATTTCGCCACTGGATTAAATATAAAGCATATGTGGTTCTTCATCATAAGGTCATTGTCATAAAGGCGTGTTTTTACCTGTCACATTCACTTCATTTTGTTTCTGTCTAGTTTCACAAAACTTCGTTGCTAGTAAGTCAACCGAATTGCTCTACTTTCTCGAAGTATTACTATCTTAAATTCACTCACAACGGCTTCAAATATCCGACGTTCGTAATGAGTATAAGTTCAAAAAGGCAACGTGGCCGTTATGCCAATGGTATGCTAATGTGTCAAACTGCGATTTCCAAACTCCAATTAGAACATGTGCTGGTTATGCTATATAATATGCATGACTTAAGGTAATCAATAAAATACATTGGGTCAATTGGGGGTAAATATAAATAGAATTCCAGTGCTTTAACTTCAGATCCTTCTGCTCTTTTTGAATGAATTGTGAAAATAAAATTATGAGCATTGTGTCCAATGCTGAACTCTCTGAGAATATCTGGATATGAAAAAAAATGCCTTATAACTGTCTTTTAGCGAATAAAGTAATGTTTACATTTTCCTAACGTATATTCATTTATCCCAGGTATTAGGGGTAAGTGGAAACATTGATTTGTTTCCCCATTAGGTTGATGTAGGTTGATATTCACAATATGCACAATCAGTTCGGAAGCTTATGAAGTTCTATGCCAGAGGTACTCGAATTGCGTCTCATAGGTAGCAAGCTACTCACTGAATCCACCTAATGTAATCTGTAATCATTTAAAATTAAAATTTAAACAAATATTATTTTATTACAAGTTTATGTAAAATACGTACAAAAGTATAATCCACATCAAAGATTAATCTTTAAGAAAGGAAAAAGGGTTGGGAATGGCAAACTTAGTTATTTCGGTTTACCTACCAGAGCACAGTATTTATGGAATAAATAGAAACACCTAAACGTCACATCAATAATTGCAGGTAAGTTGAAATTCAAAGCTAAAAATTTTTGCTAACCTCTCATTTAACAAATAAACTTGTTGAAACCAGTTGCTTCGCATGTGTACTTTCTGCAGAAAAAACTATTATCATTAACATACAAAAATGAAGTTTTTCAATGCCATCTTCGAACGATGATAAAAGTTATATCTGTACCTCAGAACCAGACTAACGTAAGTCCATTTTCGTCATTTTTCAGTAGAGGGGAAAAACGATGTTTTCGACAATCGTTTTTCCTCTCTACCGAAAAATGACGAAAATGGACTTACGTTAGTCTGGTTCTGAGGTACAGATATAATTGTTCGAAAGTATGCGAAACTCTCAGAATGGTTTTTTTTACGATTCCAAGTCTGCATTCGCAAAAGTTTAGTTTCAAAAAAAAGCACAAATGTTCCTTTTTTTTTTCATTTACTCACACTTACCCTATGCAAATAAAAGTGCTTTTAAAGGATACTCAAAGCAGTGAACATTATTAACTTTAGCAAACATTTTGAATTAGACGCAATAACAGATACGAAAAACACGAACACAATAAGTATTTCTTTCTATGAGAGAATAATTATCCAAGGATTCCATTTTTCCAACAATAGTAGTAAAAATGAATTTTTCTCAAAGCTTGAAACCTATAATGACAACAATGGCAATGATTTATTGTACCATGACTTTTGCATGCTCAAAAGCAACATCGATTTCCCAAGCATTGGTGTCTGTTAGAATTCATACATATTGCTCTAAATAGTGCGCCTGAAAGGAAAATTTGAAGATGTTCTTCAAATTTTCTTTTTACCAAATCGGTACACTCAATATGTATGTTCGTTCTTGAAAGTGCTCCATGCACTGATTTTAGAAAAAAAACCTGAAAAGCAGCAAACTTTAAAATTTGAATGACCAACCCTGAGTTGAAAACTGAATGACCCTCTAGGGTATTTGACTGAAAAACACTAATATATATATATATATATATATATTATATATATATATTATATATATATATATATATATTATATATATATATATATATATATATATATATATATATATATATATATATATAATGTGTGTGTGTGTGTGGCGGTATGTATGTGTGTGTGTGCAGATGCAAGTGTGGTTTGTGTTCACTTGTGTGTGCGTACACAAACTCACACTCAGACGTTTAACATATATAATTAATCTTGTTGAACTTTATATTTAAATAATGAACTTTTGTAAGACTCCATTAGACTGGGCGTTTTTCGAGCATTAATTATTTGTACCTCTCTGACACTAAAAACCATATGGAAATCTAAAAGTAAGTTTTCAAAAAAAAAAAAGAGACATTGATTTCCAAATCTATAGTTATGAAAGGGCCGGTTTTGATAAAAAGCATTACATTTAAAAAACAATTCTTTAACGAGTACTTATAAACAACTCTTACCTGTTACATATCATTTCCGTAAAATTAAGAGAAAAATAAAATGAATAAAATGAAAGCGACGTTTTCTTGCTTTCTTTTTTTTTTTTTATATATTGGAAAACATTTTTGAAATTCTCTTAAGAAATTCTTTCATTTAACAAATGCCAATTTATTCACCGCTCTTACTAACTCGTGACACCATTTACCTAATAAGCTATTACCTGTTCTGATAAAACATTTCTAAATCTTTGAACAGAACAATGTCGTTAAAATACTCAAAGCGACGAATTTAGAAAGAGCCCTCTTAACGTATCACTTAATGGAAATTCCTTATCTTCATCCTGAAAGTAATCCTCTTGCATAAGAAAGTATTTAAGATAACTTTTTGAGTGCTATGAATGAACCTTTTGCCTAACCTCTTTGATAATGAAAATGAAACTCAGCAGAATCTTTCCGACTGAAGAAAGCTTACAGATATTGTGCACTCAATCTTTTAGAGTTTACGAAGATGAAGCTTTCTTTTAGAGATTCATAATAGGCAATTTCATCGTGTTGACCTGAGTTCTGACCTAAAAAGATTTAGTGACTGGAAGACTAAAATTTTATCTTAGGAAAAAAGAGAAACCTCTTACATGATCTCCTTTTGTTAAAAATGGTCTTTTTCTGTTTCTGGAGGAGAATTATCTTGTATTCACTCCATGTTGTCTAATAACTAGTATATTTTAAGGGATATTGCTTCATCTGGTACTTATTACTTAAGAAGATAATTATAGTTTACGATATAGTACTTGTATTATATTATCAAGAATACTGACATTTTGAAATTTAGTAGTAAGTTCCTAGAGTCCGTATGTATTTATAAAGAATCTATAATGCTTGAGTTCTGCATATAGTAAAATAATTAATGTACTAAAATTAGTACAAATTAAATTGAACACGGTTAAAGAGAAATGAAAATATTTTTTCATGCAATGTGTCATTATTTAAAGTTTTAAAAATTTAAGCAAATGTAAGTCCATAACTTATCCAAAATAAATCCTTTCCAGGAAATCATAACTACTCCTCCTTAAAAGTAAATTCACTGCATACAATGTCAAAAAATCAAATTGATATCTTAAAATTCAGCCATTGGCACTGAAGATACATGACACAATGTCGTACTTTAACCCATTAATGCCTATCGTCCCTTTTTAGGGACGGTCCAAAAAAGGGTCTGGATTTCCCCAAAATGAACATTTCAACCTAATAATAGTGTTCAATTTGTACCTTCGTATTGTTTCAATTCGTTATTAACAGATTGCAGCATATAACCATTGTGAAGTGTGTTCTGTAGCAGTTTTAACATGACCTTTGTCAAAAATGACACCGTTCACCATCTCAAGAAAAAAAGCTAAGTTTTCAAAGTTATTCCCCGCTTCCCAGTTTAAGTTCATTGCTGATTTTATTTCTTCTTATAAAATGTCTGTTTAAATATTATATCGTAGGCAGAAAAATTTTTTCGTAAACAAAGTATGTACCCTCTGGGGTCTATCGTAACTTTTACGGGGCGATTCTTCTTTCCTCAATAAAAAAATTATTTTTTACATAATATTTTTTTTATTATTTTTCCTGTAGATTAAACACTGTTTGTAACCAGTATACAAAATATCTTTGGAAAACAAAATGTCAGGCATTAATGGGTTAATTTTGTCCAAAAAAATATAATTTTTAGGTAGTGGTATACTTTTGGAACACTGGGCCACAGTTGCTTCACCTATCTTAATAGCTTCTGTGAAACTGAACTTGTAAAATGTATCTCCAATAACCTAATGAAAACTGAATACACTTTCTTTAGAAAAAAGACAAGCGCACATATTCGAGACTTTTAAGGGCATGCTAGAACAATTCTACTAAAATATTCTTCGAACTTTAAAAATGTACCAACTGGCAGAGTTTGTGAAGTTAATATTTACTTTGTTTATTTCTAGTGAAGTTAGGAAGTTGTTGTATCGAAAGAACTTTTGGTGAAATATAAGTGTGAAGCTTAATGTGAGTAGTAAAAATCCATTATTTTTCCAATTATATCTTGAAAACTCAATTATAAAGCTAGCGAGTGAAATAGAGTTGTAAACTATTTTGCAAATTATCACAATTTAACAATAGCGTAAACTAATAGCCCATGCATTGTGATTAGTTCAAACAGTTTATACTAATTAGATTATAGAACATTTGGTATAATAAAAAACACTAGAGCTCCGTCTAAATATTTTCTAATTAAATTAGTCATTACGAAACCTACATCTAATCATTCATCTAAATTTGTAATGCTCAATATTGCCTGGAGCATTTCAGTTTGTTTATAAATGTAAATAGCTGTAATAATAAGGGAGTAAAATTGTTTTAAAAACTTCGAATGTATTTTAATTCCTAGCTTTATTAACTGTCGTAATAATGCACTCATCGTTATTTGACTGAAAATTAATTATCGTACTAGTTTCATTTATTTGAGAGGAAATATGTTCGACTTTTTATTGCAAAATAATTTGCGGTTTTTTTTTTTTTTTGCAACTATTGCAATTTTAAGTTATAGTTCCAAAGTTTTTTTCTGTTTAGTTGAAGGCAATTAATTGCAGTTTTGTTCTCATGTAAAGTTTCGTCTAAGGTGTCACGACCAGTGATCAGAAGTACTAATCTCTAGTTAAATAAATATTCATATGATTTCATGTAATTTAAATTGTTTCTAGCTTATGAGTACATTAAGTAGAATTTCAGGTTTTGTTTAAAAATTCATTAATTATTTTTTAAAGAAATCACGCTTTATCAAAGCATAATACTTCATACAAACTTAATTATTTATTTTCTTAAACTAACGGCTACTCCACACGTACGTCAAAATGGCTCTTCTTCTGCAAACAAAAAAAGAAACACTCAACTTTCATCCAATACTTAGCTATCGGTTCATAATTCTTGGCCTTTACATAAGTGAGTTATCCATACTCGATACTACTCTGCTGTTATAAATGGCGATAGCACATCGATATTTTTTAGCCTTCTGAAATGGCATGTGAAGAAATGATAGTCTATAAAAGCCTTTAATGTCATGCTTATCGCTTTAAGTGAAGAAATCATCGGCTTTTTCACAAGACTTTTTACTGCCAATAGCCCATCCCAAACGATGTACCCAGCCTATCCCATTATTGGACAGTATTAATCATACATTTGGAAAAAGTGTTCTGATTTAAAATATAAAAACGGTGAAAGAAAGCTTTCCTATTATTGACTTCAGGTATACTGGAATTTATTCCTTGTTCTTTCAAGGAGAAGATGTAAACTTTTTTTTTTATTATTTAAGATCAAATGAAAATTAATATCACGTGAAACTGAATAACAAGCTTTGTTAATTTTTATCTTTAGGAAAGATAATTCTTTTAGGTTGCGTAAGTGTTGAATCTAAAACTTTTTCCACAAAAATGCCGATTGAAAAATTTATTTTGGTCAATTTCTAGTTAAATGACTCCGTAACCTGAAAAAAGATTTACTGCAGCAGTTTGCTTCTGATCCTATGCTTAAAAGACTTAAAATTGTAACGAATTGTGAGTCCATGCTACTTTATCGTTATTAAATCAGTTCCTTTTTCATTAAATATAAAGAAAGACCTTACGACGCTAAATAAAAACAACGTATTATGATTTCGTAGAATCTTTTTTTATCTTTGAAAGGCTGACGTTGACCAACATATTTTCATAGTTTCACTTTCAATTAACTTAAAATAAAACACCCTTGAAAAGCCTTATTTCACAATTTTAAACTTAAAAAAACGTGAAAATGGCTATCGTAACCTGATACATTATTAAGCGTAACCATTATTAAATTTTTAATTTAAGTTCTTTTAAAATATCGCACCCACTCACTTCAAAACTGAATATAAGTATTGGAAAATAAATTTTGGAAACTGATTGCCGGTACAAAACTGTAATTATAATATTCAGACGAAGAAACAAATCTCGTCTTATCCAAGCATATTAAAATAGATAAGGCGAGTTTTGAAACGTCACTACTTAGGTAGTGCAGTAATTTTTTTGATCCTACGCTGATTCATATTGTGAATTTAATATTACAGAATATTCCGCTAACTATTTGCTTTTTTTTTTCATATCAAAGAAGTCATGGCAGAGCGAAGCCATAAAATGTTTTATTGTAATTGTTTTAATTGCAGTTTTTTTGTAATTTAAATGCTTACTTTTAATTGAACATGGTGTTAATTTTTTAGAAATAAAAAGAGTTTGCCATTTTTTTTAACATTCTGAAACGGAATCCTATCCACAGGTCTCCTTTGAAACATCATGCTCAAACGGGGGCACACAAGTGCTCCAATATATTCAGTTTATACAAGCGTCAAACGAATTAAGCCCTAATTAATTTCATAAATGATATTGCTGTTGACAAATTCCAAATAATAATTATCACAGAAGCAAGAGATTATGTACGTCGAAAGCTTTGTTTTATACAACAATTACATGCTGCACTTATTCAATTACGCTTCAAAAATGTTTTTAACGCAATAAGTTTTGCTTAAATGATATGTCTGTGTGCATTTTTCAATTCATATTCTTTTGCTTGGTGAAACGAGAGCATTCATGATATTTACATTCTAAATGTGGCGCACAAAAAAAAGTGATTCTTGTTATTGATTTTTTTTTAGCCAAAAATGTGTTTTTGTGTATTATTGAATCATGTAAAAATATTTTAATACTCAAATAAACTCTCAGGTTTAGTCAAGTCAAAAAGTATTTTTTCCATTCTACTCCAGTCATTGTTTCTTAAGAAATTATTTAAAAACTTTCTCCATATGTATTTTTTTTAAATACTTATTACTATTCTCTTAAAAGCTTCTATAAGTAAAGCATATGTTTTTAAACACACAACTAAAAACATTAAGGTTTTATTTGTTACAGTTTTGCATTAATGAGAGTAACAGACTAACAATATAAGCGTCATAGTCTAATAGTTTGTTTGATAACTGAAGCATGATGGTTAGTGTCAGAGCAAACTACGTGTCTAGAGTTTTAATTACCAGCTTAAAATTTAAGTTAGAGCCTTATTAAAGCAGACTTTTCCTTGTGAGATATGCTTTCGTTATCGATCGCTTTTTTTTTCATTTCTCTTCAATTAAAAATAAATCCGTAAAACAAAACGATGTTTAGCATAAACAGTTATTGAACTGCTAAGTAACTCGCATTTGCTGTCCACAGTTGTTCTGTTTCCTAAGTAAAATATCCTGTAGTTTAAAGTTCTATACAGTACGGCTCCATTGCTCACTTGAGTAGGGAAGACTTTTTGGTGCTGTATTGGAGTTGGGGTTATCTTTGTCGTGAGATTTCTAAGGTACTTCAACTAAAATTGGGATAAATAACAATTCCTTTATTCAGTGAACACCTGAAAAAAGTACACTTTTTCAAGACCAGGCTTTGTCTTATCAAAGGCATCTATAACCGATTTAGATTTGCTTTTCACTATAATGCTTAAGCTATTTCAAAAACTCACAAAATGCAGCTGTGAAGAAAGGTGCAGTAGAAACAAGCTTGCTATATATTTTGATTATTAATATTTTAATTGCAGTTTTTCAATGTTTTTTAAACATTAGAACTTTCTCAAATATAAATACGAATAAATTCCTTAAATTAGCTTTTAAAATATTGCTACATATAAAGATAATTGTATTCTCTTAGAATTATAAAAACGTGTTGAATAATTTTTAAGCAAACAGGGATTGCTTCTTTTATTATATTCAGGTCAATGTTCTTGATGCCATACTAATTCCCTTTTACTGCTTTAAAATAAAAGAATCTTATTTTTTTCTAATTGCTGAACAAAAACATACCTACGTTGGCATCTATCCCTCAATCTTTAGTGTATCAAACACATTTATGTATAGAATAATTAGTGAGTTTCTCTTTTCTGCGTAAAATGACCTATAAATAAGTTCAATAATTTTTTTTTTTTTTTTTTTTTTTTTTTTTTTTTTTTTTTTTTTTTTGTGGCACGATAGCCCGTTGTGCCACTTGTTTCCGATAACTTTAGTTTATAAAACATTCAAAAGACGAAACAAAAGTTTTTTTATTTTATTTTTATTTATTTATGAATTGGTGACCAGATATACAGTTAATTGTATAATTTCTCACAAAATATTTAATGAAAAATTTTCACAACTGAAGAATAATCTACAAATTAAAGTTAAAAAAATTATAAACTAAAGGCCTGAAAAAGGCATCACGACCTTTCTCGTTTTCAGAATAATCAATAAAAATCGCAATCATCTTCTTTGAAACAAAAATAGAGTGAGGAGCAAAATAATTTTAAGTTGCTTTATCAAACTAAGATTTGAGGCAACTTGGTGATAGAAAATCAATTCCCAGCCACAGAGGGCGAAATCTGGGCTCACTTTAGTTCCAAGCGAATACTTCTGGTTCACCAATAACTATGCACTACATCTTTTCCTCAGTAAAAAAAAACTGTTTCTTTACTCCAGGTGAAAACAGCCCAGCATGCATCTTAATAAGTTTCGTAATCCATCATATTTGGGATGAATGTTGGAGATCTAGGGGCTGCAGCACCAGACCAGCGATCTAAACGCCCTCTCTTTTGCAATCTTTTTTAGCCCGAAGGCTGGTCGTGATGAATTAAAGCTGTGACAGGAGTCGATTTTTTTTATCTTTCGATTTCTTTATTTTATCGCTCTCACTCCTAGATACTCTCTAGAGAGAATCAGAAGAAAAATCTTTAATCCATTGATGATTAATATTATGAGTCTGCTATGACGGATTTAAGATATCACTGCTATAAACTAATATTAGGATTTACGATGTGATGCTCCAGATCATTAAGTTAAAAAGCACGTTGGAGTTTTTTAAATAAATTCTGAAGCGTTGTATTAATTTCACTAAAGTAAAATTTCTTCTAAAGACCATTAATGGAGTTTTTTCTTTTAAAATGACATTGGAAGTATTTTTTGTTTAAAGCGTGTTAAACTACCATGGCTGTCACTCTTATTCAGCTTGGCACTTCGCTAAACCAGGCAGCAACCGACATTCCTTTTTTTGAGAGGGTGCAGGGATAGTTTCATTGTACAAGTTTGCTCAATGCTTAACGCGACTATCCTTTTTATATTTTAGTATAGTGTTTATGCTTTCTAACATTTTATAAGTAGTTCTTGCGCATTACTACTTGTGTGTCGTATTACTAATATAAAAACACGATTTTTTTTCAATAACTATCTAAAAATTAATTTGACTATTTTGCACTTGGGGGAAAAAATAAATAAAATTTTTGAGAGAGAATAAAAAAATGAGTGCGGTTTTCTCTTTCTTCAAAAGACTTAAAATTAATTTCCCAATAACCCTTTTAAACAGAAATACAATGCTGGGCTTACCATACAAATTGGTAAATACATGTATGTCAATGATGTTAGCAGTAAATAAGCAAAAGTCATCAAGTAAACTTGACTTGTATTTAATTTTAAAATAGCCCTTTAAATTTGAGTCCTTTCGTCTATGCCGTCGCAGTGATTACGTCGTAAAATTAGTGTGCAATTCTTAGCAAACCAGTGAAGATGAAAGCCAGTTGGGAACATTATCTTTCTAGAAAAATCCAGTTCCGATGTCTGCCAAGCAACACGTATACCATCATCAAAAGCACTATTGATAAAGATGATAGAGTGAGATACGATTTAAATGCTTTTCTTCTAAAGCATGAACAGAGACTGTTTTATCTTTTATCTGTTTCTGATCTCTTTTAAAAGTAGAAAACACAAAAACTGAGAAGTTTTTTTTTTTCCTTCTCGGACTTGGTTTTCTAGATGTGAACTAAAATTTTTGCATGATCTTCACACTCTGTATTGTTTTTATGAACATTGGTTTTTTCGGTTTTTATTTGTGTGCATTGCCAGCAACGCAGTGGTCTGAAAATTCTGAATGAAATGATGACTGTGGATGGGAAAGTTTCAGGTCCGAATCCCGGCTCGCGAATGGATGTAATTTCTCTCTCCTATCCATGAACTTTCTTTGCGTGAAGGTGTTGTTGTACTGTAAATGGTTGCCTACTCTTTAAAAGGGTCCTTATAGCATGTGTGTACTGTTGAAGTCGGGCTACCTAATTTACGGTACAGTTAGAAAAGCAAAGAAGCGCATCCTAAATTACCAGTTTTGTTGGCACAAGACAATGATATAGTGCGCATTGTTTCGAAAGTATTTGGGAGTGAGTAACGCGGTGTTTTTTTTTTCTTTTGTTTATTAATTCTCAAAAGATAGCGCCAGCAACATTATATTGCAAAATGCGTTTTTATTCCCGATAAATTTGATACCTATATTCAAATCGACAAAAAACTGGTAGGAAGGTAGTTTTCTCCACTTTCCATCTGAATTAACCACGATTTTAATAATGCTGTGCTTGCTAATAAGCAAATTAAAGACGTCTTGTCTTGTATTTTTTAACTTAAAAAATTCTTTGCGATCGTCAAGGGGGCTGAACTGGCGTAGTCACACAATCACTACTTTAAAAACACTAAAATACTAGGTCCTCGCGCGCGTGTTGTATGCATGCCATTTTCAATGTAAAAGATTGATACGCCGTGGGGGTACAAGTAATCCATTGCCTAATGTTAAAACTTTTTTCAGTCATGAATAAATTGTGCTGCAAAGGAAAGTGAGAGGTTCTGCAGCAGGGATAATCGAACCATCTAGGTTCAGTAAAACTTGGATGGTAACAAGTACAGGTTGGAACAGTAACTAGTGTTGCGAGTAGTGGCTTTTAAATAATGAAGAATGCGGTTGCTGAATTCGTCAATGGCATACGAAACGTATATCTTTTGCAAAATTAGGAGCTATGAAATTTTAGATTACTAAAAAGCTTTCTCTGAGTATAAAACTTGTAAAATAAACTGAATTTTTACTAATTAAGTTTCAAACTGGTTCATTAATTTTCTTTATTATTTTCCACCTATACAGATTTAAACTTCTCACACATTTCATTCACTTTGTTGCAATAAATGTAGAAAAATTAAAAGCTTTTTTTGCTATGGGAAAAACAACCCAAGTAGCACACTTTGTTTCTTAAAGGTTGTAAAATGGTTATTAGCGTTGTAACAACCGCTTAAAAACGTTTATAAACCGTTTAAAGGTTATTTGTGCTACCTGGGAAAAGCTCTTTATCTTTGAAGAAGTAAATCTTTAAGTACAAAAAAGTTTTCTCTATGCATAAAACTTGCAAAATAGACTGAAATTATACAATTATGTTCAATACTGGTTCGTTAATTTTCTTGATTGTTTTCCACGTATACAGATTTAAACTTCTTGCACATTTTATTCACTTCGCTCCTATAACTGCACAGAGATAAAAGGCCCTTTTTTCCATAGAAAGAAATGTTGCAAACATTGTAAATTTAATTAATATTTCTATTCGAGTGAACGAATTTGTAATAATTTTCAACTGATGATATTTCCATTCGAGCGTCCAATCTCCGCTCGAATAAATTCTATTTCCTCTCTCAATATTTTTCTGCACCTACATGTCGTTTGTATCTGTTGTTTAGAATGAGGAGGCAGAAAAAGACATTTCGGGATTTATCTTAATGTTTGAAGTACTGAAGAATAAAAATGATTACGCCTTGATGAAAGAAAAATACAAAGAGTTAATTATCACAGTCGAAAAAGCATCGATTTTATTCTGCTGATATTGATTAGTGTCTTTTTTTTTTTAATATCTAAGCTCAAAATAGTTTTCTGACTTCATTTTAAACCTTTGATGGAGATGAAAAGGAAAAAATGTTATCTCTTATTTAAAATGGAATGCTTTGAGAAAAAAAGGAAATTTTTTAACCGTATTTATGTCATATACCTAAATGCTTTCAAAGAATATTTGAAATTCTTTATGCAAAAAAAAGAAAGGAATTCTTGAATGAAGTTTATTAGAACAAAAGTTGCAAACATTATTTGACAATTTAGATACGCCTCATAAACCTTTGAATGTTTGATCAAATACAACAAACTAAAATATAAATTCGTGTCCAACTTTGGGATAAAATGAACTCTGCTTTTATAATTACAATTTATAGAGATTCTAATTTGTCTTTTTATGCACTTAATGACGATGTAAGCAGTGTAGGTAAGGGAAAGATAAAAAATAGAGCTAAATGATAAAATTTAAATTTCTTTAATATATTTTTATTCGTGATGTATCGATTTCCATAAGCATTACAAAATCTTATTAATGAAATTTAACACTGATACGGGAAATGTAGAGCGATTGATTCATGTATTTTTCAAATCATTTTACTAAAATAAACATTTAGAAAAAAAAATTTAACGGTCTTAATGAAGTAAACATTCACCCAAAGTACCAGTCAATTAATATACCTTCAAGAAAGAAAGCGGGACATCTGAAGTCTCTTTAAAAGCTCAAGAAAAAAAGAAGCCGGGAAATTTCGTTAAATAAAACTTATTTTAGTTACGGAGAAACTAAAGCCTTAACAGCAACAAGCTGCATAAAAGAAAGAAGAAGAAAAAAACAAAATTCTCGAAAAGTGCCCATTCGTATCGAATATCCTAGCTCTCTACACATGCGTCACACTGTAAAAGAATTCGCATCTACTTCTTGGCTTTTTGGTGGTGATTTTCATCACCGGGTACACGCAAGATACTATAGGACGCAATGCCTTACTTTGGTGATTATGCAAATTCCTTCCCAAGATCGATATGAAATAGTCAATGGCGAGTAGCGTTGAAAATCGCACACGTTCCCGTAATGGTTAGAACTCTGCTGCATTGTTATTTTGCATTTTATTGATGAATTCTATTGGGGACTGACGCTGGAAAACCCAATTTCTGAGCAAATGCTTGCACAGAGATTGATTTCTGGAGGGATGGCGGAGTCGGGGTAGAAATGCGTTGAAGGGAGGCACATTTAACGGCGTCGACGGCTCCCTAGTAGACAGTTTAGATTGAGAAAAACTTCAAATTTTCTATTGAATATGCGATTTTCCAGTTGTCACGACTAAACACTGACACTATGCGATTGCATTTCTCGATATGAGTCCCTCTTTTCATAATGCAGAGGCGCCCTTCTTTTTATTTGATTCAATAAAAGAATTTAAATGAAGACCTTTTGTAACAGGAAAGAAAGAGCGAATATTTGGAATCAAGATTGGTGGGAACTTGTTGCTTGTAAAAAGTAGTGCTAAAAATTTTCGGGCAATTTTATTCTTAGAAGCATGCACTTGTTATTTTAAAGTGTATAAATATCTAAAAACTCAGTGGTTTTCTATCACTCAGTGGTTTTAAAGTGTAACTTGTCTGTAGTTTTCCATAATTCATAAACACTTGCTCTTATCGCTTTCTAAAATATATATTAGAAAAAAAATGAACGAAGTTCTGACTCTTGGTAGGGTTGTAGTATGATGATGAATTTAGTTATATAATTTATTCATTCAGATACAAATTGCACCTTTTTCCCTTTTTTTCTATTTTTAAGTTAATAATTTCGATATTTCAAAAAGTAACTTTAAAAGTAAAAGATTGGATCAGAAACTTTTTAGGAGAACAAAATTGCATTTTTTGGCATTGATACGCTACTTTGTTTTTTCCATTTTTTCCTATTTTTCCAATAACTGTTTATCTTCATATATTTCAACAAATTTGTCTCTCAAAGTTAAGAGTTGAAAATAGCAAGTTTAAGGTGTTTTGGTTATGTACAATATCCAGCCAAAAGTCATCGGATACTTTAGACGTCACATAACTCTCAGCTTCCAACCGAAATATGTAAATACTTGTTCTGAAACTTCAGAAACATAATGATCATGCTTGAGCTCACGCTTTCGATAAAAATCACATCTTATGCGCATTTACGGGGCTAACAAATATTATGAAAATATGTTATTGCTTACCCTCTTTTCTAAGAAGCTAGAAATACGCTGCAGGTATAACGAAATGGTTTGGTCTATGCTGCTTTGTAATAAATTCGCAAAAATAGAAGGATTTCTTTTTTAAATGGTATTTTTTTCGTATAATATGCAGAACATGCAGTTTTCCCCAAAATTTCCCCTAATCTAAGAAAATTATGACTACGTACAATAGAAACTATACAATAAAAGTTGATGTAAAAATATTGAACAAAACAGAAAAAGTTAAAGAATTATTTTTTATACCCTCAACCGCAAAAGACAAATTCTAATCTCACGTCATTTAGTAGCTAAATGTAGTTAGCTAACTGAAAAAAGGTAAGCTAAAAAATCTGAGAAAAGAATCTAAGGAATCCAAGCAGCGCTATAAAAAATAAAGAAAATGGTTTAGAAAAAAATTTTTCACATATTGGTGCGCCTCATGGGCATATATAAATTCCTGAAAAATAAAGAAGTCTATTAAATGCAAATGAGTGAATGAAAATTTGTAATAAACTTAAATTTAGTTTTTATTCTTTTATAAATGACTAACTTTTTTCTTTTCATATTTTCTTTAATTCATAAGAATGTCTGTAAAAATCTAAAGCAGAGATTAAATTCCTCCAAACATGGTTTCTTACATTAAACGATATGTCTCAATATTCCCAACAGTGGCATCCATCTCCAACAAAATACGTCTGGCTTTAAAGTAAAAAATTTTGCTTTGTCCAGCGAAAATAATACACGTCAGTTGCAAAACTGAAAACTAGTGATGCATAGTCTTTCGGTGCGGAGACAACACTGCAGGCAAAGAGGATTTAAAGTAACTCCCGGGTTTACTCTCCTGACCAATCGGCGTTATCTGACCAGTGCAGAGAAGGCCTAACTCAAAGAAAACACTTCTGTACATAATCCTCTGTTTTCAGACATAAATATCGCACCAAAGCTGCTCTAGCTGACAAGAACGACCTCGCTGCTATGACATAGTAATAAGGAAAGCCTTCTTATGTGGGAGTATGGGATAGTCTTAGCGTTTGGAATACTGAGGATTCGGGAGGGAGTGGTAATGACAGAATGATTTTGACATCAGTAAAGAATTACGTTTAGAAGTGAAACTCCAAAGATTTAATTCAGGGAGTTTTTAGGAAAGCAGATCTTGGATGTTTATCTTGGATGTTTTTCTAGAGTTCTTGAAGCATCAGTAGTGGGAAATAGCTTTGAGGATTGAAGTTCTTATTTTTAATATTTACTCATGTTTTGTCCTTCACATTTTATTTTGCAGTAATACATAAAGTTCTAGACTTTATTAGATAGTACATTTTCTTTCCCATCTTCTTGAGAAAAAGTATGCTAACGTTACTTATTAGTTCTAAGTGCATCCTTCCGGATTTAAAGATCTCTCTCTCTTTCTAATAAGTAACTAAATCTTCTCTCTTTCTAATAAATATATATAGATATATAAATATATAATTGTTATTATTATTATTTTAAACGGAAAATACTGACGCCTTAAACTATGCGCAAATATAGTAATATTTTGATGTAAATAACAAATAACATCAAATTTACTTCTAAACAAATTAATGCAGCTTTTAAAAGGCAGTACCTTCAACAGTGAGAAAACCGAAACTTAACAGGAACAAACACTGTCTTGAAAGGATTATGGGCTTATTTACACAAACGATACAAAAAGCCAAAGCAAAAATATTTCTTTTAATGAATTAAATTAGTTTATACTTCTATTGTCTACTGTAACTATATGTCAGAGCTAAAATTCTCATTAGCTATGTAAAAAACATTATTTAACCTTCTAAATATTTCGGAGTGTTTGTAAAATATTGCACTAAAAGAGAAAATGAATTTAAATAAAAATATCTACGATACATACTAATTGAGTTTTTTTTTTTTTTTTTCATTCGCGAAATAATAGAGAAAGGCATACGTAAGTGGCTCTAAGATCGAAAACCAAAAATGGCATCTATGAAAGAAACAAAACGAATGACGTCACGGGGCAGAGGAATTGATGGTGAAGACATTTTTAAGACCATAATGTGAATTCTAATCTGAAAATGTATGCCATATTAGAATTATATGCTATAAGAACACTTATGACCTAACTCTTCGCACCTCAGAAGGTAAATTCTTGCAGCGCTAGTACCTGGCGCGAGATTATAAATCGTCTAAATCTTCTCAGAACTACCAAAGGTGTACACGTAGAAGAGAATTAAGATTGGGAAAAAAACTTTATGAGATAAAGATAAAAATATAAGAACAATTACCTATAAATCTGAATTAGTTTTCTTTATCCCTGAAAGACTTTATAAGCACTTCGTATTTCAAGAAAATTTGAGAAAACTAAGATTTTAAAAACTAAAACAATAATGAATGCTGTTTTAAGGCATAAAATAAATACAGTTCATCCTGAAACGCTATATTGCTTTTGAAAAAATAAACTTTCAGTAACGAAGCTTTATTAAGTATAATCTTCAGCTTTATTGTAACTCACAGCTATGTGTTTAGAACTTTAACAAAACTGTTTGCTTTTTTTTATATTACAATTCAAAAATATGAAATTTTATTTTTTTTAACTTCGTACTACTTTTTTCTCAGTTCATTGAAAAATAAGTTTTGTGAATATTAATTTTTTTCTTCACTATTTCTTCTCTAAGATTTAATTTTAATTTTAGTCTCTTCAAATAAAACATGAAACTTTTTTTCATGTTTAATGAAGAAAATATTGTATTTCAAATTTAGAGGTAAACTGAAATATAATAAGCATACGCCTTTTTCTGCTTCCATCCAATACTTCGTTCCAGGAAAACTTCACTAGCGGAATGAAACTTAGACCAAATAACGTATTTTTAATTAGCACTGCGCCGTACCTTAATACAGATATTGTTTGTAAGTCAGGAGAGTAAATAGATTTTTTTCTTTCCTTCTCCATCTTTCACATTCTCTGCAACGGCAATTGACTGATCCTTTATGCTGTTTTGAAGACATTTGGAAATATGATCAGACGAAAAAGAAATAAGTTTATGTAAATAACTTGCTGAAAGGCTTCCAAATAAATACTAACACAAAGCGAATAGCAGTTCAGACAATTTCGAAATGTGGATATTTTTTAGAAAAGAGGTTTGGAGGAAGTAAAAATATTCAACTCATCTCTTTCGAAAAGATAGCTCGCAGGCAAATAGTTTTAAATTTATTCTAAAATGTGTGGAGTTCATTTTAAAGACTTTCGAATGTAGCTTTTCTATTTGCTAAAGAAAACGTAAAAGAGTTTATTTGTATTTATTTTTAATATGAGTATTTTTTACTATACTAGGCTAAATTAAGAGCAATTTGTATGTTAAGAAAATAAAACAAAGATGCCTTTCTTAAACAAAACTTAAATTAAAACTATATAGTTTTGGGCGTTTTTTTTTTTTTTTTTTTTTTTTTTTTCAATTTTTCTGAGATGATTCGTTTAAAAAGTCCAGTTATAAGCATTCGGGCTTTGAATTTGAACTTTACTACATCCTGGCTCTTTTTATTAAATTAAACTTGGGGTTTGAACCACACCACCTCATATTTTCTGACACACAAATGGGCATTTGATCTAGATTTGAGAAAATAATGAATTTGACTGAGACATTTGAATAGCTCTAATTCTTCATAGAGATAATTGAAGTTAAAGTTTAATTGTGTAAATGGTGGAAAAAATGAATTAAAATTTTACACTAGATTTTTTAGATTTTTTTCTATTGTAACTGAAATGATGTGTTCACTGGGAAAATTCTGGCTGTCTGGATCAAGTTGAAAAGCTTCTACAGCAAATCAAAAACTGCCGCTATGTGTTCTTAGCTGTTTCAAAGTTTCATGTAAGGCTCCGTAAATGTAAAACTAGCGCACGTCTTGTTAAAAACTATTATTTTTTTGCGTTTAAACCAACAATATACCTGTGTCAAATATCAAGAATATCTAAGATAAAGAAGATAAAAGCCCTATTTCTACATTAATTTAACTTGAAATGACCCCTTTTTAAACTGTTTATTTTTTTCAATTTAATTTTTAAATATCGTTAAAATTATATAAGCAAATTAAGATAAGATGGGGTAAGTGCGTACTCGAATTTTCAAAGATCCTATTCTGAAGGGTGGTGCTCAGTTGCAAAATCTTAACATTTTAAACAAGCTTTGAAGTTTGCTTTTCTGTTCCTTTATTAACCCATTAATGCCTGACATTTTTTTCCAAAGATATTTTGTGTACTGGTTACAAACGGAGTTTAATGGACAGGAAAAATAATAAAAAAAATTATGTAAAAAATAATTGTTTTATTAAGGAAAGAAAAATCGTCCCTCAAAAATTACGATAGACCCCAGAGGGTACATACTTTTTTTGCTAAAATTTTTTTCTGCCTACTATATAATATTTAAAAAGCCACTTTATAAGAAGAAATAAAATCAGCAATTAACATCAACTGGGAAGCTGGGAATAACTTTGAAAACTTTTTTTCTTGAGATTGTGAACGATGTCATTTTTGATAAAGATTATATTAAAACTGCTACAGAACACACTTTACATCGGTTATGTGCTGCAATCTGTTAATAACGAATTGAAACAATACCAAGGTACTAATTGAACACTATTATTTGGTTGAAATGTTCATTTTGGGAAAATTCAGCCCCTTTTTTTGGACCGTCCTAAAAAAAGGACGCTAGGCATTAATGGGTTAAGGATTTCAAGAAAGAACCACAAGCAGAAGCTTAAGAACTTAGTCTTACTTCAGTGGTTTGCAAAATTTTTGAAACTTTATTAAAAATTAAGATTATGGATTTCTTAGAAAATAATAGTCTGTTGACTAGTTTGCAGTATGGTTTCAGGAAAGGTAAATCGTGTGCTACTAATTTATTACATTTTTATGACAAGGTCACCATGGCTTTAGATAACAAAAAGTGTGTAGATATTGTTTACATTGATTTTCAAAAAGCTTTCGATAAGGTACCGCATGTTGCACTACTCAGTAAATTAGCTGATATAGGAATTGGAGGTAAAATTTTAGTTTGGGTTAGGAATTGGCTGACAGGAAGGAAACAAAGAGTAGTTGTAAGGGGTAATCATTCTAAATGGAGTGAGGTTTTAAGTGGGGTTCCCCAAGGATCAGTTTTAGGTCCACTTTTGTTTATTATTTTTATGAATGATATTCATGAAAATGTTTCTGGAAACATGAATTGTTTTGCTGATGATGTCAAAGTTATGAGGGTTGTAGAAAATGATGAACAAGTAAATCAGCTGCAAGAGGATTTGGATCATATTACTAAGTGGGCAGACAAGTGGGGCATGGCAGTAAATGTTGGGAAATGTCAAGTGCTGCATTTAGGTCATGGGAATAAGCATACAAGCTATTATTTACAGGGTTCAGTCATTAGTAAGGTAGAAAATGTTATGGATCTAGGTGTCTTAATAAATCAAGACTTCAAGTTTAGTCAACAGTGCAGCATAGCTAGTAACAAAGCCAATAGGATGCTTGGGTTTATAAATAGATCTATTTCAAACAAATCTAAGAAGGTTCTTCTGCCTTTATATAGAAGTTTGGTAAGACCTCATTTAGAGTATGCTGTTCAGTTTTGGTCTCCATATCTTAAGAAAGATATTAATTTATTGGAAAGGGTACAAAGGAGGGCTACAAAGTTAGTGAAAGGACTTTCTAATTTAGACTATGATTCCAGACTTAGAATGCTTAATATGTATAGTCTTGAGCAAAGGAGAACCAGAGGGGACATGATTCAGTTGTTTAAATTTATCAAAATGAAAGATGTTATAGGGTTAAATTTTTGCACGGAAAGCAGGACAAGGGGTCATTGTTATAGGCTGTTTAAATCTCAGGCTAACCTGGAAATTCGGAAAAATTACTATTTTAGCAGAGTAGTGGGAACTTGGAATAGTTTACCGGAAGAGGCGGTGAGGAGCAAGGGAGTAGATAGTTTTAAGAGGGCCATTGATCTTCATTGGGATCTATAATTTGACTAGGACCAGCCCAGTTGGGCCCAGAGCCTGTTGCTGGTCGTCACATTTGTATTTGTATTTGTATAACTGTTTTATGGCACTTCCTCTCAATGACGAAATTTTCTAATGAGGTAAGTGCGACCTTTGACCATTTTCTTGAATCATTTATATTCATATTGAATTGAGCGTGAGCGTTACACTATATTACTGAACTTTAAATTATGTTTTCCAAAACCAATATTAATACTGCCGTGCTAAGCACAAAAATCGTATCTGCACTTTTTAACAAAATTGAGTTATCGCCACCAGGTGGCTCTTTGTGACGTATTTTACCTAAATACAAAATGATATAGTCATTTGAGAACGGGAAATATATTTTTTTAAAATTCTGAAAAAGTTTCATCTGAATCAAATATATGGTGGCGCAAAACTTTAAAGAGTAATATCTCAGTTTGAGCTTGACCGCAGATACCACTTTTGCGCTTAGCACGGCAGAATAGTTTTCATTAATTATTATGATCTTGTGCTAACTTAAACAAACGTAACAAATACAGTGTGCGCCAGAGAAACTTACTTTTTTGAAAAAATTCCTTCGCGGTGAGTTGGCTGCGTAGAAGGCCGAGAGAGGAAGCATCTGGAGTGGGAAATCTCCAAGTTTCCTTTTAATTAGTCGCCATCATGCTATGATCAAAAGAACAGCGCGCCTTTGCCGTCGAAAGCTACTTTTCGAACGGCCGTGAATGCAGCTCGGTACAGGACCATAATCGAGGAATTCTTTCTTCCTAGCCTCGAAGAAATGAACATTAGGGACGTGTGGTTTCAGCAAAATGGAGCCACAGCACACATAGCACGAGATTCAATGAATTTGTTACGACAACATTTCCCCGACCACCTCATCTCTCTCAGGGGCGATCTCCCATGGTCAGCACGCTCCCCAGATTTGGCGCCGTGCGATTTTTTTTACGGGATTATTTGAAATCCCTGGTTTATGTTGATCGACCACGCACAATAGCTCACCTCAAGAATAACATTCGCGACGAAATTGCCAATATACCAATTGATATGCTGCAAAGAGTGCTCACAAACTTTAAAAATCGTCTTAATCAGTGTATGCTCAATGGGGGGGGGGTCATCATTTAACCGATGTCATTTTCAAGACTAAATGAAAAAAAATGGAATATTGTATTCTCAAATAAAAAAATAATTAAAACACAATAACTTAAGTAGTTTTGTTTTTATTGACATTTCAAAAAAGTAAGATTCTCTGGCGCACCCTGTAAAAAAACTACTTCAGAACCAGAAAGACGTAAGTCCAAATATGGCAATTTTCACTTTATTACTGCATTGTATGTAGAATCTTATTCCGCATCGATCCATGAGAACGTTCTTCTAAAAAAGAAATTCCTTCACAATAATTTTGTAGGATTACATTTAGTAGCTTAAAATGAGCGAGAGTCCTATCGTTTGTATGCACCCGACAATCGTTTTCGCCCTCTCCTGTAAAGTTCCGAAAATGGACTTACGTTAGTCTAGTTTTGAAGTACAAAAAAAGGCGATGAATTATACCTTTGAAAAAAGATGGAGTAATTAAATAGCCAAAGAAAAAACAATACATGATGAAAAATCATGACATTAAAACGTTTGAATGTAAAAGAAAAATCTTTTTTTTTTTTTTTTCTTCAACCCGCAGTTAAGTGTGGAAGAATGTGGAGAACTTGAAATCAACTACTTCAGTCTATTTTTCCTCGCATTCTACTTTTCTAATTGTGTATACACAAAAGTTGCACTCGAATCATTATTTATAGTTTTTCAAATATTTTATATAAAGCTCTCCATTGTGGATTAAATTGATCTCCTTTCTGCATTTTCGTTTGGCATATTTTACCTAATGCAGGATTTAAACATAATTTCTTGATCTTCTAACTGTTCGATATCTTCATTTCTCAGATTTTTCTGCTTGTAAAACCTGATTTTGATACATCTTAAGCTAATTTATGTTGCATAATCGTCACTTTTACCTCAACTCTCTATAGTCTTTCTACAAAATACGAAAGCGCAGTAACTCTATCAAATGAAGATTTTCCGTCCCGCTTACCTTTTAAATGGTTCACAATAAATCATTTTAGAATGATTTCCAAATCATCAAATGATTTCCAAATCATCAAGTTGCAACTTTGAAACCTCATTCTCCAATTTCTTGCAAAAACTGACGTTGCTCGGATGTCATCCTTCGAATTCGCTCTCCATTAATCCAATCTTTTAAACATATGTTCTCAACATTTTCCAAAATACATAAACTTCTGGAATTTATGGGAAGCTTATAAAGAAAGCAGATTAAGAGTGAAATGAAAATAGCAATTAACGAGAAAAATTAGAAACAAGCTACATGGGACGCACTTACCCCATCTTGCTTTTAAGAAAAAATGCGATTTGGTTAGATTGTTCCTTTAACTTTTTCTCAATAAATTATGCCATAAAATGTGACTACGTTTGCATTAAAACTGTACGCCCCATTCCAACTTTGGAAAAAAAACTGGGAAATTTACAACATCATTATACAAGATTCTATTCAATATAAATCCAAATAATATGACCTAATTTCACTCTAAGTGTTCAAGATTCGGTAGCGATTCATCAAAACTAAGCTTTTATTGAGACTAAAAAAAGTCATTTTCAATTAAAGTTGTTACCATTTCTAGCGTAAGTCGACTAGCTTAACTGGACTGATCTGATTTTATGAGCTATTAATATCAGAATACGAAGAAAAAACGGAGCATTAAACAGAAACTAATGAGTGGCTACTAAAAAAAGTATTATTATTTTGAGACCATGTCAGTGACCGCACTATCTTTTCAAGTGGTAATAATATTTGTTGCTTTATAAATAGATACGTTAATCTGCTATTTGAAAAAGTGGCTTTTCTGATTTAGTAAGAGTATTTTAAGTTAATCAGTTTAGTTTTTATATTCAATCGCCATTGGCACATAAACCGCAACTCCTACATTCTTCCACATAAACCAAAAATAGAGGCATTTAATCTGCGCTGGTAAATAAATTAGGACAATGTAAATGCATTACAGACAAGAAAGGTAAAAAATAGCATTTTTTTCTCATTCGGAAATCCTTAAAAATTCAAGGACTTTAATCCAGCTACGTCCAACAATAAGTGGTAACTATGTACCTAGAATTAAAATATTGAAGGAACTAAGCATTAATGATCTGCACAATGATTTTGATGACATTTTGCATATTGGAACTATTTTTACTCTTTTATCTTTTTTTTCAATATAAATCTTCTACGATTTTGTTTTGCCATTGGGTACTTTTATAGAAAATTTCGCTCCTATTTTTTTGCATTCTATAATGTTACTTGAACATTTTGAATTGCAATAAAAATTGCATCTCAATTTATCTATACATACCTCCCAGGTAGCACAAATAACTCTTAAACGTTTTATAAACGTTTTTAAGCAGTTGTTACAACGTTAATAACCATTTTACAGCCTTTAAAAAACGAAGTGTGCTACTTGGGCTATTTCAATAGATTGATATGCAAATTTAAGAAAAAAAATGTTTTTATTCGATTTGTTTTATTGTTTTTAATGTTCTTTTTTGTGTGATCAAAATTCTAGTTCTAATATCCTTAGCTAGTAAGATCATACATTTATGCTAGTATAACTTAAGGTAAAGGTGTAACTTAAGGCTAATTTAGGTAAGTAAATGTATTTATTGAAAATTAATGCATGTGCAAGTGGAACAATATAAAAAAATTATGGTTTTTTTCATACAGTCCCCTATTTTCATGCACCAAAAAAGTCATTTCAAAGTGTTGCCTTTATACTGTGGTTCTTTCATTGACACAAGTTCACAACACACATAAGGCGTACTATTTCAGACAGTAAAAATTTTCAATCGTGTCGTTTCATGACCTAAACCAATTGCGCAATTTAAAAAGTACACCTGTAAACCCTGTTGTAGGATCTACAGGATTTGTAAAATAAACTCATTACTTTTTTACTCTCAGAATTTTAAACTGTCAGTTCTCTAAAACTAGAATTTTGAGCTTAGTGACTTTTGCCTGAACACTGATGATATTATTTTTATTTTACGCTACATCCTAGCACACTATATTTATATATCCTTACAATTATTTGTAAATTATTACGGATTTGTGCCTTTAATTCCTTAGTTTAATTTACAAACTTCTCCTAGTAACATTCTTCTTCTTCGTAAACTACCACTGTTAAACCATTTAAAAATAAATTTTTCACATTGCAGTAATCAACTACATTGTCGCTTGATGAAATAAAATGTGTTACATACCTTCCCGTTTAATACCTTTCATCATAATGGATGTTAGATGAAATGTGATTTGCACTCATTATTTTTGCAGTTCTTTTACTTTTTTACCCCATTAACTCCTTACTGGCATCTTCGTAACGTACCTCATTACCTTTAAGCATTAATAGAACAATACGTGCGTCTATGAAACAGCAGATTAGATAGCCCAACGATATTACGCAATTCTTGATACTTTAACAAAATTCTTTAAAAGCACGAACCTTTATCTCCTGCTCAGGGTAAGGCCACTTCTTTCCTTTTTAAATACTTTTTTAAGTCTCACAAATTTAGAACTTAACATTTTCTTAGAACTCATTAAAGAAGATCTTAATATCTTCTTTCCCCATTTGCTTAAAACAAAGATTCCGAAGTTTAGGGAACTACACTATTTAAGTGGGGTAAAACGGCTAAAATAATTAGTGAGATTAAACAAAAGGGGGATCGCAGAAAACTTTCCTCTCACACTACAGTGTTTAGTGCAGACATTACTTAACCTCCGAAACGTGATGTTTCTGCTCATGAAAAAAAAAGTGGGGAATTTGGAAGCTGTGGCATAAAACATCTAAGAGAAAATGCCATGTAATGAGATATTTAGCTGAGCGAACTATTATAGAATCACTTATGATTTTTTTTTTATATTAATATTTTCTCTGGATTTTTTTTTCCTTAACCAAGAACGGGGAATGTGTTTTTCCTCCTTGCTACATCAGATGTTTAGATTCCTTTGGTCACTTAGGAGATTCAAGTTTCTTGAAAAGCAAAAGCAGACTGAGAGTGTGGGACACCAACAGGTGACGTTTTATCTTTAATTGTTTGTTTGTCCATAAAACTCTTCCTTACATTTACTCGAATTCTACTATTTGTGTCGACTTTTACCAAAACTAGTAAGGAACAGCTGTTTCTTTACCTTTATGTTCGTACCTTTTCAGCTTTTTCCCTCCTCGCTTAGTTTAACAAAAACAATTACTTAGTTTATTCGGTAAGTGTTGCATTCAATGACAAGCAATATTTACGTTTAACAGTCTGTACGTTACATTGATTTACTCAATACTAAAACTGAATAAATTTTTCTAGCAAAAAATTAAACATTATATTATTTGACTTTAAAAGCTTTTTTTATACAATTTCAGAGAAACTGCAATAGTTTTCTTCAAAATAATTTCTCAAACACTTTTTATTTCGTATTTTCAAATAAAAATTAATAAAATATAGTTGTTTTTTTTTCAATTGTCAGCTAGTTAAAGAAAAATACATGACATTCATATGCGATTGGGATTCGTGGCGCTTTAATTTTGAGGTGGGTGACGTTTACTAACAATTTAATGTATCTTGTCCTTTTAAGTATGTATTATTGCACTTATTAGAATATCAGGAGTGGAACGTGGGTTTAAAAGTTTAAAATAAAATTTCGGCTGGGGCAGATGGAGGATAAGTTGTTTTTACACTGTAAAAAATTAATGTTGTTTTTACCGTATAATACAGCTAGTACAAAACAGTAAAAATTGCTAATTTTACAATAATAAACTGTAAAATTGCTACTTTTACAGTACTAAACTATACGAATGCCAATTTTACAGTAGTAAACTGTAAAATTGCTAATTTTTCAGCTTATTATCGTGCATTTAGCAGTTTTAAACTGGAACCTCTGCTGCCAGTCTTATAGTATTTTTTTTACAGTATAATGCAGCTAAATTTTTCGGCAATGAACTGTAAAATTTCTAACTTTAGAGTAAGAAACTGTAAAATTGCTAGTTTTAGAGTTTATTACAGTGCATTTTACAGTTTTAAATTGGAACCTCGGCTGCCAGTATTGTACTGTAAAAACAATAGTTCATTTTACAGTATAATACAGCTAGTACAAAACAGTAAAAATTGCTAATTTTACAGTACTAAACTGTAAGATTGCCAATTTTACAGTAATGAACTATAAAATTGCTAATTTTTCAGTTTATTATCGTGCATTTAACAGTTTTAAACTGCAACCTCTGCTGCCAGTCTTATAGTATTTTTTTACAGTATAATGCAGCTAAATTTTTCGGCAATGAAGTGTAAAATTTCTAACTTTTGAATAAGAAACTGTAAAGTTGCTAGTTTTAGAGTTTATTACTGTGCATTTTACAGTTTTAAATTGGAACCTCGGCTGCCGGTATTGTACTGTAAAAACAACAGTTCATTTTTTGCAGTGTAGGATCTCATTCACTGAGTTCTCTTTCCTATAGATTAAGGCGCCTCCTTAGTTTTTACCCTTTCTTCGTTTTATTCTGTTTCTACTTTAAATTCGCGCGAAATATTCACGCAGAAACCGAAGACAAAAATGTTTCCAATTCAGAAATTGTCCGCAAACCTCTTAAAGGATTTGCGACGGGCATCGCAGCATCGCGCTGTTTCTATCACCCGAGATTTCCTAATCAATTTTGTATAGTGCTCCTCTGGTAAGTTATCATCTGCAATTGACAATGTTTTCCTTTTTTTCGTAAAATAGGAAAAGGTAATTGCCGCGGATTTGAGTTGGGATACTTTTATGAAACTTCTAAGAAAGTAACCAAACTTAAATCATTGCCAATTACCTTTTCCAGTTACCCGAAAAGTAGGGAAACATTGTCTATGTCGGAATTTACCAAAGGAGCATATAACAATCGAAAGACCTACTTAGAACACCTTACGTAATTTTTGAAAAACTGCAGGTATGTGTTATTAGTTAAAGGAAACCTTTATATTTAGCTTGACCATATGACATATCCCGAAGTAATGTCTCTGCGCTCCATTACCAAATGGATTCTTATATTTCCTACAAGATTTATTATTAATCAAATTTTATTCTCGAGCTTAATCACTTAAAATGGGTGGGCTTCATGAAGTTGGGCCTAGGGTGGCCTTGAATTCCGGGATTCTAAAAAACAATTATTACAGCTCTTGTAATGCTTTTAGAACCTTTGAACAGACATCCTTTTTAGCAGAAAATTTTAAGCTTTCGAATGACATAAGACTTGAAAATGTGTACGAAACATTTCTTCCCCATTTGATCGAATTTGTATGAAAAATGAGCTAAGAATTAGAATTGAAAAATAACGAAATATATTTAAAAAAAAAACGCTTTGTAGTGCACACCACCGTGGTACAAACTAGTTTTGTGCCACATTTTATGAAAATCGACCGTTTTTTTGTCGCTACTCGCGTAACAGACAGACCAGAAGGAAAGAAAGAAAGAAAGAAAGACCTACCTTCAGCTTTGTTATTAGTCGACATTAACTTTAATGCAGCTATTAGTAAATGTAGAAAGCAACAAAAATGATTTAAACAAAAATACTGGGTAGTTGAGTAATATTAAACTACTCAAGATATTCAATGTTTTCAAACGTGCACAAAATGCTCCTCCAAAAATTGATTTCGCAATTTGTGAATCAAACTCACAATTCTTACGGGGAAATGAGTACAAGTACTGAGAGAAAATTCAATTTGTTGGGTAATGATATACAAATCAATGATGCAGGGAAAACTAAAATAGAATCGCAAGAAAGTTCTATTTTTAAATCCATACGTTTCATGCATCATCTAAATGAGAATATATGTTTTTTAAATTAGATTAGGTTGACTATAATACGCATATTTAACTGATAATGCCCTTGTGTAAGAATATGAGCATGAAGCGAAATTTTAGGATTACAGATATTGAATCATTTTAAGTATTGTAATTTTGTATGCAGTACTGTATCTGCTCTCGAATATTAAGTCTTTATGTTTTTAAAATCTTGTACGTTTATTGTATATTGTATCTTCATAATGTTCCAAAACTTATTTTGAGCTAAAATTTTGACTTAAACTTTCCCCTGCTTACATCATTAAAATTATGCTGAAACTTTTCAGTCTATATTATCTACCAAGAATTATTCTCTACAATAAAAAAAGGTTTGTTTTATTAATGTGTAGTTCGAACGTTAAATACTGGGATTAAGTAATTTCGTTGTTTCCCGACTGAGGATTTAATTGTATTTTTTTTTTCTTTTGCACCCAATTTCACATTTAAGCCGTATAATTTTAATATGCTTTGAGAGCTCATATAGTAAGGCTTGTGTGTGAAACATTCCAACTGATTCTACGCAGTAGTTCTTGGTTGGTGCCCTTTTAAACATGAAGATCGATAAGCAGCATTTTCGACATATTTTACTGTTTTACTACAGAAGGGGTAAAAATGCTGTTCAAGCCAGAAAGAAATTGACCGATGTGTATGGAGAAGGTGTGTTGACGCCAGTGCCAAAACTGTGTTGCTAAATTTCGATCCGGCAATTTTGATGTCGAAAATAAACCACGTTCGGTAAGGCACGTTAAAACTGGTAGAAACGCGATAAAGGCATAAGTTGATGCGAACCGGCGAAGAACAACACGTGAGATGGGATTGAAGTTAAATTTATTAAATTCAACAGTTTATGACGACTTGAAAGGCCTAGGATTATCCTCGAAGCTCGATGTATGGGTTCCCCATGTTCTCACAGAGAGAAATCTGTGTTGCCGCATTGACATCTGCGATTCGTTTCTCAAACGTCGCGAAAATGATCCGGTTTTGAAGCGCTTCATCACTGGGGACGAAAAATGGATGGTATACAACAACGTCAAATGCAAGAGATCATGGATCAAACAAGATGAACCGGCTTAAACTATTTCCAAAGCCGATATTCACCAAAAACAAAGTGATGCTGTCTGTTTGGTGGGATTTTTAAAGCAGTCGTTTTTTTTTCTTTTTTTCTTTTTTTTCTTTTTTTCAAATCTTTTACCGAATAACACAAGGATTGATTCGGAAATCTACTATCATCAGCTGGACAAACTGAATAATGCACTTCAACAGAAAAGGTTAAAACTAATCAACAGGAAAGGTGTAGTGTTTCACCAAGACGGCGCGAGACCTCACACAAGATGGGTCACTCGCAAAAAGCTTTTACAGTTTGAATGGGATACAATGCCACACTGACCATATTCTCCAGCCCTGGCACCATCGGATTATTATTTGTTCTAGTTAATTTTAGATGGTAAAACCTTCACCTCAAATGAGGAGGTCAAAAACCACCTCGATCAGATTTTTAGCAAAAAGACCCAAAATTTTATGAGAATGGAATTATGCTACTACCGGAAAGATGGCAAAAAGTGTTGGACCAGAACGGCCAATATATAATTTTAAAAAGTATTTGTTTATCATACAAAAAGTCTTTCATTTCCACAAAAAAAAATCTAAATTAATTTTTGAACAAACCACTATAGTCAAATCTATGAATTTCTCTTTCTCTTTTGGTAAGAGCATCATGTTGCTGAGATTGAATTCTTGCTATTCGTGATTCACAATAAAAATTTAGTTTTTTTTTTTTAATAGAAAAAATGGAAAGTAACAAAAAAATACGGTTTTTATTGAGCAAATCCACGAAAAAGCTGAAATTTTGTCCCGCACGTGACAGATCTATGTTTAATTTCTAAACGTGCAATCAGAAAATTCTTCGTCCTTAAAAATCACACGTCTATGTGTGTTTTCTAAGGACAAAAAAAATAATTTACTTCATTTTTACTTTCTTGGACGTGCTGTTCAATTTGATCATTTTTGGAACCTGTCTGTGTGTCTGTCTTTCTCTGTGTCTGTAGTTGTGTGACCAATTTTTAATAAAAGTTCTATAGCAAAAACTACTGCATAAAATAAAGCGAAATTTGGTACCCATATGTGCCTCTATGGAAATTGGTGCTAATTAGATTTTAGAACCAATGTTGGTGCAATCGAAAGTTTCCTCCGCTTTGGGGGAGAGTGACATGTCTCAGAAAGTAACTGGTCGACTTAAACTGAAATTGGCCCGCGAGTAGACACTGGGGTACAATGGCTGATTCAATTTTGGTGTCATATTTTGAGGGGGGTTGAGAAATCGAACTTTTTTTACATTAATTGTTACTGCTATATCTCGAGAAGTAATGAACGGCTTTAATCACAAATCAATGTACATGTAGACCTTAGAGGGTACAAGAACTGATTCAATTTTAGCTCTAGTATCTTTAAGGGGAGGGAGATGCAGTAGAAAGTTTTTTTTCTTTTTCGTTGCGACAACCATATCACAAGAAATATTGCTGCGATTTAAATAAAATTTGGAATAAAGTGAACCTCCGTAGAAACACGCACCGATTAGTCTTTGACACCAATCTCTAAAAGAAGGGTTGATTTTTGAGATATCTTCCGCCAATTTAAATGAACAATTTAAAAAATAAATTCCATAAAAATGTCGTTTTCACTAATGCATATTTTACAGAAGTCTTACCAAACATTTTTGAAAAATGGAAAGATTTATTAAAATGTACCTTCCATGAACAATAGTTTCACACGCATAGAATGTGAAATTCAAAATAACAAGGGTTGTAAAACATGATAGAAATAAATAATGATATTCAGAAACTGTTTCAACTAAAAATATTTGTCAAATATAAAGTACTATTAGAGTGGACCAAATGAAAACGGACCAGCGATCATATTTTGGTGTATGTGTGTATGAGTGCAACAACAGCTTTGTGTAGAAGTCGAGAGGGAGGTGAACGTTTCATGAACTTAAATCTAGTACAAAAATTACAATGGTCTAGTCCTTGCAAAAAACAGACCTTCAAGAGTGTTTGCATTGGCGGCGGCTTTGTTTACCAGACTTGTACCGTAGTGTACTGTTGTGCAATAAACTGCAAATGAACAGATGGAATATTCTTTGCGGTCACTTCAACCTTGTTAATTTTTAGGATATCGCTGATAATTCTAAATTTACTTTTCATGCTACATTTGTCATGTTTTTCCAAAATGTCTCCAGGCAGTAAGACTTTTATCTCGATAACGGAGAGATGACAGCAAATGATTTATACGTCAGAAAACATGTCAAGAAACAAATAGATTTGATTAATTATCTTTCGTCTAATTTTCATAATCATTTAAGATAAAAAGACATGGAAGTGATTTGTTTCGTGGTTTAATTGTCAATATTTGCTACAAAAGCTTTTACTTCTGCTTAAGAAATGAAATATTTTCTTTCATTTTTCAGTTTCTCTCATGAGTTAGTTATTCTTAAACTACTAGTAAAAAAATTTAAAATTTAAAATTGGGTAGAAAAAGATACTAATGTAGAAAAAAAAAATCTTCCCTTTTTTTTTCCTCCTCCCCCCCCCTTTTTTTGTTTTGCTTTTTTTTTGTTTTTTTTTTTTTTTTTTTTTTTTTTTTTGTTTTTGTTTTGTTTTGTTTTTTTTTTCTTCCTAACATATTAAGTTTAAAATTACTTTTAGTAAAAAAGAGCTAATTTTGAAACAAATTTCTTGAACGAGATTTCTAAGCTTATGTTTATGTAAAATCATTCTAAATAATTACTTTAAGCTCTACTTTGTAGCGTAAAAGGATTATCGTGTTGTACCAGTCTTTTTTTTTTCCTTTGGTTTTTTTTTCACATAATTACGTCGAGCCTGATTTAATATTACCGTTCGACTCTAGAAATGACTTTTAAAATGCCCATGTTCAAAAACGTAATTCAAGATAAACTTTTTCTTCATAAATTATTTTAATAACAATTGTAATTATTTTCTAATCAATTTCAATGAGTAATTAAGAATTTTCAATGGCGGTTATTTGAAGTTAAATAATATTTTCATTTCTATAATTCAGTCTCTTTAGTTCAATTAGTTTAAGATAATCACCTAAATTAATGCATTTAATGAGACAATACTTTGCTTATTACCGATTTTAATCATTATTATCAGTGTTATTTTATTATTTTTCATTTTTATTACCAATCTTTCGCTCATTTTTTTTTAATTCAATACTTTTTGTAAGCGTTTAGAACTAAATGTTTTTTCTTTGAAGACAAAAAGAGACCGTTAATAAATCACACAATTTTTCGGGTGTTCTTCCCTCCATAAACTCGCTTCTTTTGCATTGAAGATGTTACGTGTAACTAAGGAACACGCGTCTGCAATTATTATTATTTTTTTTTTTTTCTAGTGATCTTAAATGTTTCTCTCCAGCAGGTCTACAGATGCGAAATAACTGTTTTCATCTAAGTTCATTTAATATCTTGAAGGTTACTTAAAAGATTTATTTATAAATTTCACATTCCCAGCTATTTTTAACATGCAATTTCAGTGTTTTGGTTGCATATATGCTGTAATAAATATTGTACTCTGGAGTAAATGAAAACAACTTAGTTTTTTCTGCTTCCAAGTTACATTTTGATCAAAATAGTAATTTTGTGTGTATTTTACTTAAGGGAATAAATTTTTTGCGGGGAATTTTACATTTAAAACGATTTGAGATTACATTTAAAAGATTCTCAGAGACGCATGTGACTTACGGGCCACTAATTGAGAATTGGAGAAACTACTTACATCAACCTCATGGCGAAATAAATGGTCTCTTTCTATTTACCCCTTAAACTTTGGCGTAAAATCAAACATAATATCATTCGCTAGCAAACAATGATAGAGTAAAATTATTCATACCCAGTTACTCTCATATGATGTAATCCTGAAAAAAATTGCACAAAAATTTTTGAGTTAATTCTTTTGAAATAAAAAGAAGGATATAAATTTGAAACATTGAAAACGGGATGTATAGGAACAGCGGGGAGATTCGGAACAAAACTTCCTAATCATACAAAGAAATTCTTCGTAAATATACCGTCGGGAAGTTTTGGCAGTGAAATTTTGTTTTTGGAAATGTAAATACCATAAGCAGTAGGGCAATTCCACGGTGACTTACGTTACATTTTGACCAACCCTTTTGCATTTAGCACCTCAGTGAGAGCAAATATTGTTATACAAACCTTGTACGAAAGTTATCCATGAAAATGACAGTCAAAAGCATAATAAAAATACAAAAATATTTGCTGCATTTAAATTTTTCAAAATTTAGCAGCCAAAAATAAGGCAGTAACTTATGTTACACAAAAAGGGAATGCAATAACGTGACAGTTCGTTCTAAGGCAAATCTCTGCTCTTTCACAATTGTTTTTAGTTTGAATCATAATTTATCTTTTTTTTGGATAGTTTTAAGAAATTATTTTCACAAATTTAAAAATGTAGTTAAAAAATTGAAATTTATGGGAATTTTTAACTGAGTAACTTACGTTACAGTAACTTACGTTACAAAGTTCACTTATTAGCATATTTTTATTACAATAAATAAAGAATGAAAATTCCAGTCCAGTTTAGATCAAGATATTGTAAAATAACAATTATAAGTTAAATTCACAGAAATTTAATACCAAACTCAATGACCAATCAAACATATTACATAACATAAGACTTAAATCCATCATAGCCGCTGTTTTTAACAAGTTCAGGTAATTCAATTTTTCGTATTATGTTTTCTTTCTTGTAATAAATTTCATCTGCGTTTCTGGCCATTTCTAATTGGTTCCAACAGCAGCCATTACTTATATTTTAAACTCGTTTTCTTCAATAATCGTCACAATTCAAGGATACAATGTATTTTCGTACTTCACCACACACCATCATTCACCGGCTTTTATCTCTGTTTTTTCTTCTTGTTCCTTAAAATACTTAACTAAACGAAACCCCACAGTTTGTTAATTTCTAGTTCTTAAATAGTCATTGTCAATGTGCGGATCTTCAGAAAGTAATTTTGATAAATTTTGCTTTTCTAACATATTTCAATACCATCAAGAGGGACTTTTATTCACAAATCTGTAATATCCACATGACTTTTCTCATACCCCTTTAACAGCGCATATGTTCTGCAGAGTTCAGTGGCATTTAATGCAGACTAAAATATATTTCACCTGTAAGAGATAAAATATTTTTGTGTTTGTGTTTTCCAAAACATATTTGATAACTTTAAAACATAACAGAAGTCATTTTTGAATAATTTATAGTACATTACTCCTAAATATTTTGAATGCAGTGATATTGTTTAGAGAGAATTAATGTCTCAAAAGCCAAAAAGAAACATATAATTTATTATAGAAGTGTATTGTAAGCTTATTAGCAAACAAAGACATTTTAAGAAATATGATTAATTTAATATAATAAAGTAAATACATAACGATAAAAGAAGGTTCGAATAAATTACTCCTACTAACCACATAAGTTTATTCCACAATGTACTTTATTTCTAAACGCAAGCATTTAAATTTTATTTGGGTAACTTACGTTACGTGCATATGCCAGTAACTTACGTTACGCATTTTGACTGTGGCACAAAGAATAAAATTAACAGTATTTGAAAGAAAACTATCATTATTTATTTGATACACACTTATAAGATAGAAAATATAACATTACTAATATTGTATTGCTCTTTCTTTATTCACATAAAAAACATTAACATGTTTTTGGTAACTTACGCTACATAGCATAGTGCTTTTTTTAAATATACATAAATCACTTAATTTAGGTAACAACACTTACTTCAGCAATTCAGAATATTAATTTAAAGTGTAATAATCATTAATATTTCATTGCAACAGTTATCTAAAGAAAAAAAGTGAAACTTACCGACGTTGAAAGTTTGACCATTTGCTTCACCAAGAATAAAACATTCTAATGCCAACTTCAAAGTGCTGCCAAAACTAAAAAACTAGGTTCTAGACGGAAACTTATTTTGCATAAGACACTTTCAACCCTTTTAAATCGAAAAATATGCAAATTAATCACACTAGTTTAATTTAATTTTTTCAACGATTTTCCACACTTTCATGGAATTGCCCAGTAGGAAAAAATATTTTTATCATTCTGTCAACACTATTGGCCTGTGTGCAAGGCTGCAAGCAGGACGCTAAAAACACCAAGTTTTCATCGTTCCCAAACTTTCCATGTAAGTGCAGACCCCTTTACATTTCAAACCTAAGAATAGTACTTAAAAATAATGCATATAACTGAGCAACAGAGTAACCACATTAGAAGAGACAACACATTTTAATTGTGGCATAAAAATGAAAAATTCTTCATAATATCATAGAATAAGGATTTGAGGGGTGAATCGGAAAACTGTGTTCTGTTGTTCCAATTCAAACTTATTTAAAGGAAACTGTTCGAAAAATCAAGATTCTAACCTCAATTCCTCTAGTCAAGGCAAGGACAAGGATTTATTATTGTTTACCCTTTCTCGTGAGCAAGTTGAACGTAGAATGACAGAAAGTTGCAGATTTAAAAAGATTTTTGCTCCAGGAGACTTCTTTTTACTTTAAATACACGGGGGAAAGTCATGCAGACTTTATGTAGCAAACGTCCGACACACAGACACAGACAGTAATGAATAAGTGAGAAAATCTTGCAGGACGATCCCCGATGCACAGAGATTTCAAGAAACTAAAGAAAATGCAGAGTTCATCCCAAAAAGTGTTATGAAAAAACTTAAGCTAAGCCACAACAGCTAGTTTTAAGAACAAGGACATATTTTTGGACGACATGCGTGACTTTAACTCATGTTAAATCTTTGTATTTCAATTCAAAAGAGGTTCTTAAAATTAGTTTTAATTTCTCATAAGTTCAAAATTATTTTGAATTTTGATAAATCATAAGCGTTTACTAGTATAGAAAATAAACTTTAATTTGGCAGTAACTGGCTGCTCTTATTCTCACCCATCAATATTTCTAATACTTGTGATACCTATCATAGGTTAAACTTTAAAAAAGATTACATGCTTTCCTATTGATCCCTATCAGAGGGGTGAATCGGAATACCTTTAAATCATTATATATAAATATTAACTGTTCAAAATGTTTTTTATTTGCTTGGAATATCAAAAGCAAAGCAAGACCGAAGTTTTTGCCCCAAAAATAAAATTTTAAAAAATCTTTCGAGCATTTTTTTTACAATCAGAGCTGAAAAGTGTATCGATTCACCCCGTTTTACTGTACTTTTGAAGTAAAAACTTATTTTGGCTAATTGGGCATTTTTTGAGATTAGGAAAAAATAGTTAAACTCGCAACATTGTTACCGTTACCTCTGCATATAAGTGTGTACATATATTGTGTATGTACGTGCATACACATGCATATTGGTATTTTTTTGGAGATGGGTTCAAAAAATACGTTTTTTTGGAGATGGGTTCAAAAAATACGCACTTAATTTTTTCATTTTTCACTTCTGTTGGCCCTCCCGGAGTGCCACTGCTTCTTTTAATACTATTTAAGGTTTAATGAAATAATTACACATACAGTTTAATCGAACTAACATTTACACTGAGCCTTTATCCCTTAAAAATTGAAATGTATTTCCCAAAAACTTTAAAATGAAATAAAAAAAACAACTCTATGCCGTATACCACAGCTAAGTTAAATAAAACTCTTTTACTGTTCTGTAATATAGCAGTAAAAAAAGTTTCATATGTAAGATAATGTAATCTTTAACAGTAAGTGGTTGTTTTTCGCTTCAGCTTTTTACGACGTATCGATGCATCAATCTTTATAATAGCTTCCCAGACATCTTGCAGGAAATATGTCCCTGAGATATCTAGAAAATAAATTACATGGTACGAACATCGAAAAAAAACGAAGTAAACGTCTAATAATTATCTCATTTCTAAATCGTAATATTTGCAGGACTATTACTGCAAGTCAGAAATGCCAGCAATGAAGAAAAACATTAACGTTTTTCTAAATTCCATCGAAATTCTTTGATAAAAACTCTTTTTATTCATTTTTAATAAGTGTCCCATTTCTCGCTCTTTTTGCCATCTTTTAGCATTAAAAGAATTAAAATTTATAAGCTCTCAAAAATTATTACTCGTCACACACACACACACATTAGACAATAAATGATTTTTTTTTAGCAGTTTATTTCCAGCTATTTAAAGATTACCTTCTATAAAGTATTTTTACGAATCTTAATTATTCCGGCATTGTATTTTGAAAATATTCATCATATATTTTGACATTTTTTATCTTCCTCTCCCAACTGTTTCGTGAAAGAAAAGAAAAAAATTAGCTTTTTGCGTAAAAAAGGAGCATTAAAAAGTATTTAAGCTCCGCTCGTGAAGGTTTTTTTTATGCCAATAGCCTTTTTTACAATGCAAATTTCGCAGGTCAGAAAATTTCTTTACTTCCATGAATATGATGGACTTTAAATAATCCTGACGATTCTGAACTCATTTTAAAACAAAGAAAAGCACCAAAAGAAATTTAATTAATTATTACATTATTATCCTACTTTCAAATTAATACGTAGATTAAAAAATTGTTTTCTTGGGGAATAATAATATTAAAAAGATAAAGTATTATACCATAATTATAAACAAAGAAGCAAAAAAAATGTAACGATCTTTTTTTTTTCTTCTTTTTCTTTTTGAAGCGTGACGTTAAATTGTCTTTAATTAGATATTTTTTTAACTCTTAGTTTGTTTTCAGTAAAAAGTGGACACATAATGATTTTCATTACAAAATATGTTTATTGCGCTTATAAAAATACTCAGGTTTTTTTTTTTTAATTTATTAATTTATTGATAAAGAAGTAAAAGTTCGTTGCAATATTTTAATTAATAAACTTGGATTGCCTTTACCATTTAAAACAGAGAAATTTCTAAAAAGTTGAGAGAAATGTTAACATAAATTTAGAGTAATTAAAAACTGTTGAAAAAATGTTTTTTTTTTTAGAATTTTTCTTTTTCAATATAATAATATAATACATTTAATTATTAATATTTGATTAAAATCGACATTTTTATTATCATTTTTTTAAATAATTTATATTGAAAATTTAACAATGATTTTTTAATTTTTTTATGCATTCTTACTGATTGAAATGAAATATTCTCCATATGCATTTTTCATTTTAGCTTAAGTGCTCGAAAATACCCATGTGTGTGTGTGTTTGAAAAAAAAAGTATCACATTAAATTTACCTTTTTATTACTACCAAACTCTGACGCACAGCTCATGGAGGCAAAGGCCTGGTGTATCCATCTCAGTTCTAATCATCTGAAACTCTGGCGCATAAGACCGATGCTCTGATTTGATGGTCAGCCCAAAGCTGAACCCCCATGATTTAGTTCCTAAGCATGCTTAGAACCTATTTTCGCTATCTACTGAAGAGTACGAAACTCTGGCGCACAGCTTATGGAGGTCAAGGCATGCTGTTTATATCTCAGTTCTGATGATCAAAAACTCTGGTGCACAAGACCGATGTTCTGATTTGGTGGTAAGCCCACAGCTAAACCCCCGGAGTTTGTTCCCAAGCATGCTTACAACTAATTTTCTTTATCTACTGAAGAGTTGAATGGTTGAGTCGCCCGTGCCCAACCCGCGAATCGAACCGGGTTTGTGGTGAGGAAGCTCGAAGCGCTACCACTCAGCGACTGTGCGTTTCTCCTTTTTAATAGATAAGTATAATAATAGTATTCTCTGTAGAGCCCACTGGATCTCAAACTGAATACAAAATGTGGACTAAACTACAAAAAAGTGCATTTCTTCTACACTAGCTTACCCTCAGAAAACTCAAAAGTATTCCTAGATGTAATTTTTAAAAAGTGATAAGGCAGTATTTGATCATGAAGCCTACACTGTAAAAACTGAATGTTGTTTTTACAGTATAATACAGCTAATTTTACAGTAATAAACTGTAAAACTGCAAATTTTACAGTAGGAAATTGTAAAATTGCTAGCTTACAGTTTATTGCCGTTTACAGTTTATTTACAGTTTTAAACTGGAACCTCTGCTGCCAGTCTTACACTGATGTTTTTCCAGTATAATACAGTTTATTTAATTGTAATAAATTGCAGCATTGTTAATTTTACAGTAATAAACTGTGAAATAACTAGTTTTACAGTTTTAAACTGAAACCTCTGCTTTCGGTATTATACTGTAAAAACAACAACTTTTTTTTTTTTTTTTTTTTTTTTGCTGCGTAGAAAAGGCAAAAATTTTCCATTTTAGCTACTCTTTTAAAACTAATTATTTTGTTGAGCAAATGCCTTTTAAAAAAGTCGTTTCACAGCTTCAGAAGAGATCATTACATAAAAGTGAAGAAACGTTTGCTCCAGAAACTCTAACGAGCAAGACAAAAGCCTCGCTGACTAGCGAAAAATTCTGTAAAACAGCAATATCGAGAACTACAAAATTGAAAACAAGATGTTATTCGGAAAAGCAAAGAACATTAATTTCAAAACATTCAATAAATGAAAAGAATTGGGAACAAAAACCCAAAATGACGAAATTCGATTAAAAATTAACGTCAGTAATGTGGTTTTCCCTTAGAATTATTTCGCTAATTTCCTGCTTTTTCTCGTATATGACATTTCGCGAAACAAAATAAAGAGAAAAATCTCAAACAAAATCCAACAAAATGCAATGTACGGAGAAAACGTTTATTGCTTTTCGTTTCTTGCTTTTTATTTATATCCTGCATTCCCCTGCTAGTCCCACCACCCTTCTATTCCCAAACAAGTAGAAGATAAAATACTGTATTCCGCCTCATTACATCCATTCTGTTTCATTTCATTTTAAATGCGATTAGACTCCAGCTCAGCTTAGATTGAGACATTTGTTTCCTTGTCAAAGGATCCATTAGCTGAAAAATTTTGTTTGGAAGATGTAAAATTGTGTAATGAAAGACGGGAAGTTTGGTTTGGCCTAATAGAAATAGACACTGCTCGGGGAAATGCCTATTTAACCAATTATTACCAATTACATTTGTTTCGGTATCGATTCAGTGTGGTTTAAAGAAAATAAATTACTGCATGAATATACAGAGTGGTTATTCTGATTATGTTCTCTTCGATTTCCCAATGACATTAAATGTAGTAAAGTTGAAAATTTTTATAAGCGCAGAAGCAATTTTAAATAAATTTGTTTTACTAACTTTATTTAGGTAAATTGTTTCTTATAAACTGAAAATTTAATCAACGAATTGTTTAAAATCGTACTTGCAGATAAAAGCTTTAACGCAAAAACTGAAGTACACGCAATCCAATTTTAATCTTATGTTCATTTTATAATTAGATTTTTGCAGCAGTTAATAATTTCTTCAATTAGTTTAAATTGTTAACATTCACGATGCTCCATCAATGGCATAAGTTCTTAAATCTGTTCTGGTTTTATGTCAAATCAACCTTTTATGCGTCTGATTTCAATCATTTAGCTAAAGCATACTTATTATCCTTTGAATAGTTTTTCTTTATATGGTAGTCTCTGCAGGGTTTAAATTAGGACTCAGGACAGTTAATTAAATAGGAAAAGTAGGACAAAACCAGGTAATAACAGGCAACAGGGATAAAAGTAAAGCTTCAGTTATGCGTTAAATTGATGTTTACTGGAATCTGATTTGCCCCTCTACTACGAAAAATAAAGACTTCCCAGAGGATTTCTTTGGATGACTGCCCGATTTTCACTTTTCGAGCGTCTAAAACCTGAACATTTCTATTGCAGTATATGATGTAGAGTTGGATGTTAGCCACTTAATCTCAGCGTTTGTAAGTATGTATCTGAATTGTAAAACCCAACAGGTGGGAAGCCATAAAGGTTCGTGAAAAAATATAGGTGACTATTTAATGGCATAGAGCAATGAAATAGTTATTCAAAAAAAAAAAAAGAAGATTGAGGAACATTTCTTCAACAGCATTTAAGTAGCATTTGTAAATTGCTTTTACTGACTTACGTAGTTAAGCAAATATATTTCTTTTCAACTTGTATTAACTTTAAGTGCAAATACTTACGGTAGGGAAATAAGTAAATCCTTAATATACGTCAAAAGCATTCCTCATTTATCATTTTTATAAGAATAACTTTCTTTCAATGTCAACGTCAAATTTATGCGATACTGTTCAGACATATGCACTGTGAAAAAAAAAGTAATGTTATCATCGTTTATAGGTGTAACGTTACACAACACTTCTGGAGTAAGTTGAACTCTAATTCTTGGAGGAAACTTACACTATGACTTACTTAAAGTTCCCTCTGGCGTCAAAACTACTTCAAAAATTTTATGTGGAATTCAAAGCACAAGTGTTAAGACAAGCATTGACACATAGCTGGTAAACTCGAAAACACGAAACCAAGACGTGTCGTAGCCGTCGAGTGGTGAAGCGCGCTTACTTTGAGTGTGGTCTTTACGAAGTAAGGCCGAGATCGAGGGTTCTATTCCGTCTAGGGCGCTATTTCTATCTTTGTTCTGCAAAAATGTCTTGAGATGTTATAAATTTAACTAATAAATTTATAATTTTTGTAAAGTTCATTGGCGCGCATTTGTTGCGGAAAGCATGAATCTGATAAACATTAAATAAGCAAAGAACTGAATTGAAAAGCTGTAAAGATGACGAAACACTAGAAAGCCTTTAAATATAAAATTGTCGTTTTTTAAACTTAAAATATCAGTAATCATGGCATTAGTTGATAGTATGCATAAAATGTTATAAGTCATGGGCGTATGGTTGGCAATTTGAAGTATAGTAATCTATTATTAAAAGCAGTTCACTTTGTGTTAAAATGAGTAAAAACCCGAAAAAGCGACGTTTAAAAACACAAATAGATGAAGTTAAAATTGGCGAACATGTTTCAAAAGCCTAAAGCTTCCTTCTTCAGTCTGAAGAAGGAAGCTTTAGGCTTTTGAAACATGTTCGCCAATTTTAACTTCATCTATTTGTGTTTTTAAACGTCGCTTTTTCGGGTTTTTACTTATAGTAATCTAATTTATTTTCTTTCTTTCAGTTCAGAATTAATAAAAAGGCGATATAACCTAATTATTTACAAGCTTTAGATTATTTAAATCATCTTAACTTGAAGTATGAGTCAATTTGCCTTTAAAAATAAGTTGCCAAGAAAGTCTGATGAATGTTTATTTTTATAAACTCGCTAATGTATTTCAGCAATTTGTCTGTTTGCAGGCAGAGAATTCTGGTGTAAAATTCCACATAAATCAGTTAAACGTTACAAAATAGTAACATTACTATAATCTTCCCATAGCGATGGGTTACATTTCACCAGTTTTATCAATTAAATTACTTCAGAACATTGGGGACATTTTATGAAGTTACGGTTACAATATTTTTTTTTACATGATGCACTTCTGTTGTCATTTAATACCACTTTATGCAACTAGTTTCCTTTCTCTATAGCCCAAAGGTTGGAGAAAATTAATAAGAATTAAAATTTTCAGGGATTGGATAAACATATGTAAGGAGTCATATAAGTTCTCGAAAAAACATGCTGAAGAAATTAAGTGGCATTTATAATCCTCAACATGTTTTGAGTGTATCTTAAGATTTCTATGCTTTTCCTTTAGTGGCATGCACGAATTCTTTGTTTTGCAGAGCAGTAAAAGAGTCGGTACAGGTTATTAGAAACTTTTTTGGGGCAATGAAAAAGCAAAAGCACCTCACCCATTTCCAGTTCCTGAGCGAACGGATGCAACTTTTTAGCAAACTTTTTTCGACAGTATTGGAAGCAATGCTTTTGTTAATAAAAATGAAGTGTTCGCAAGCTAAGTTGCAATTTTGATTATTATAAATTTTAATGAGTTATAATATTTTTAAAAAAATCTCTAATTTTCGAAAATCTATAAAATTACAATGCAGCTACGATTTTTTGCAAGCAATTTCATTCATTCTTCGGTACTTCCTAGTTCCTATTATTTTATTATACATAAGTGCTAGGTGTTATAAGAGGGCTTTTTGTTTTATCTCAGTTTTTTGAACCGACCAATGCATAGCTATACATTCCATATGAAGGGCCAGGGGGAAAAAAGATGAAAGTCACTTTTTCGTCAATTTTGAGATATTAGCGCTATCTATTGACTATGAAGGACTAGTATCATCTGATAGAGCAACAAGGGGGAAAAAGGATGAGAAGCGACCGAAATGTGCATGAAAACTCGAAAAACTACGTAAGGAGCTAAGAGAAATCAAACTTTGTTCTTCGTTTTTCTCAAAATCGCTTTTTGGTCACTTTCATCTTTTTTCCCCCTGGCCCTTCATATAAAAATAGGTCAATCAAACGAGTAGATCTAGCTACATATTTTTTTTTAATTGTAAGTTCGGAGTTTACAAAACATTTTGCACTTTCAATAACGGAATTATTTATTCAATCATCGATTCTTCCAAACTTCAAACTTCCACAAAATGTATCCAGCCGCAACGCATATTCCATTTATCTCAAGAACATTACCTACCATCAAATTAGCCAATAGCGTTTATTGAATTCTCTCCGTTAATCAGTGTCTACTTTTCGTAAATTTCCGGATCAGAATGAAAGCAACATTTGTCACATCCCAAACTTGTAGTTATGCAAAATAATGAAGTCATTTTCCAAAGACACAATGGAAGAACAACAGGAAATCAATTTTAATATTAAGCTTGCTTGTAGCACTTTATTTGCAGATGAAGCTAGTTTGAGTTGAAGCCCATGCAAGACAATTCATTAAAATTTCGCTTGCATAATAATTTTGACCTAATTAACTAGAACTTCCAATGCCGCATTTCTCCGCAATCTAGTTTAAAATTGTCTTACATTGGATTTTCTAATTACATGTCACGCTCATTTGCCAAAAATATTATTACATCAGCATAATTTTCAAATTCTCTACCCAACAGCTATATTGTATGAAACTTATATGATTATTTACTATTTTCTGGTGTATTTCGGATATAACTATTGGCTAATGATATATAAAGTTTATTGTGAATCATTGTTGTGCTCAGTCAAAGTGTTGAAAATTGATAAGATATATTCTATAGAGGATTTACTTTAAAATTTGATAAGATACTTTCACTGTCGTGTTTACTATTGTTTTTGCAATTGCAGAGTATTAGTTACTCATTTATCATGAGCATTGCATTTTCTGACTACCTAAATGGCTAGACATGAAATAAGTGTGTCTTCTAAACACCAGATGATCAGAAAATGACTGTACATTTGAAAAAATAATAATGTATGTGGATAGGTAAAAATTGACACACGTGCTTGAAATGTCATGGGACAACGGAAATTTGTATTGAGACCTTGACGTTAGATTTTTTTTTTTTTTTGCATCCATATTGATGTGGATCGATCACGGTAGACTGTTGACTTCAAGTACCCCCAGAGCCCATAATCACACGAAGTGAAATCTGGGAACCTGCGAAGCCAAGTATATTACGAAAGAGGCAGCTCAGAACATCAACAAGCGATACGCGCAAAGTGATCTTTCGCACGTCTATAGCAGTATGGGGAGGCGCGCTATCCTGCATAAAAATAATACGCCCATATTTTTCCTTAGTTACAATAAAACCTCATGTCATTTCAAGTTTGTGTGTCAATTTTTACCTACCTATCTACATTTTTCGTGTATTACCAATTTATTTGATGTAAACTCATTTTCTGATCACCCGGTATAGCTTATTTTGCTTCGAATTTCTACTTAGACATGCAAATTATTTCTGAGAGGACAAATTAAAAACTAGCGACTGAGAAACATAGCTATGCATTTTCAAACTAGTTATATTTGTAAATAGCTCTTATTGTGCTTGATAAAAATGGAAAATCAGAACCAGACTCTATACTTCAATGCTTTTTAACTCTTGAAATAGCTATCATTTCCTTTTCTTAAAGTCAGAGTGTTTATAGCAAAATTGTTTTGAAAAGTGAGCCTCTAAATATATGTTTATATTTTTTTGCATTTTTTAACCTTTTCATATAAATTGTACTTCAAATTAGCAAAATCAAAAATATACTGCCGAGTTAGTTGACCGTTCTGACATAGTTATAAATCAAAACTAGTTGTACTAAAATCAAGTAGTAACTTATTAGTTTTCTATTTTCTAGCAATAACCTCTTACCCTCTTGTGAATAAAAATTTTGACATTTGAGCTAACCATAATTTTATACACCGGTTTCCATAACAGTTTTGACATTCTTACATTTTTTAGTCATGAATCATGCATTAATTTTCTAAAATAGTAAATTATGCTTCCATGTACATTTACAGTGACCTTCTAAATAATCCATACATTTTGTAATCCATATTTTAAGTATTTATTTTTCCTATTTATCGTTTCTGTTATAATGATTCTGAAAATATCTACATGCATAACTAACATTACAAATGAATCGAAAAATTCTTCACAAAAAAAATTTATAAGACGAAATTGCTAGCTTTAAGCTGAAGCATTTTGTTGCTCCTAATATGGACCCTATTCATGGTGTGGCAACGGTCCATTTAACTTTTCGTTTGCGGGTATTTACATCCAGTTTCCAGTGTTAGTAGTACTAAATAAATTAGTCTTATTAAATAATAACTGGCATGTATAAACATAATGAACATGCGTAGGGTTTATATCGGCTTAGGACTGCTGGAAAATCTCGAGAAAAGTGTTGGAGGAGGAAAACAATGACTTTTTAACCATTTTCCTATGTTGAGATAACAGACTTTAAATCAGTAAAATACACGCGTTAAGAGAATATTTCGCTCTAAATGAGTCATTCTTCATTCTGTTTTATCATTCCTAAGTAAAAACTTCAAAACTTTACTTATTTTTGACTTATTTTTTTTGATAGAAATAAGAGTTTTTACGCTACAAAGATACGCGTGTTAATAGACGCCAGAGAACCGAAATTTCGTCTGCTAGGCTCGGTCAATACCCGCAATGACGTCACATGAATAGGATCCATTGAGCTAACAAATCTTTTGGCGCATATTTTATTCCTTATTATAACATTCTTATATTATTTATCCTCATTTTGATATAAGTGTCTAATGCTTGGAGAAAGACACTATGAATATCGATTAAGCAAATAAATTAATTTATTATTAATTTTTATTGAAAAACTTTGCGATTCTATTCACTCCATATTGAACAAAGATTTTTGAAGCTATGCATCTTATGGAACGTTGACTGCCGGAGTAATCTGAAAAAGAGACATTACTGTCTGTTTGCGTTTTGTGCGCCTGGCAGCCACGGACGCTTCCATCTGAAAAATGGGAGTTAGGTTTTGGATGCGCACTACCCGACGCCTTCAGCTTTAGTTCACTTACTACTTCCTCGTTGCTTTTCCCCCCTATTTCGAGAAAGTCCAAAGAGACTTGGCGCGTGCGCAGATGAGGCGGAGGTCGCACGAAAAAATTTTAGACAGTAAAAGCGTTTTACCTGCTACCTTTGACGCGCATGTGCAAAACTTTGTTTATGCAAAATAGTTTACCAATTCTAACGTGGCGAACCACCTGTACTGTCCGTCCATGAAAACCGCGCCTGGCACTCGCGAAGAGTTCCACTTAAAAAAGGGTAGATGGGTTGTGGGTGTTTCGAAGTTTAAAATTTAAAACTTGCATTTGCTATATCCTCTTGACAATATCAGCTAAACTATGTACTTGAAATTAGCATCGTTCCACGTTGTTTGATACGGCTCAAAATGCTTTTTATTATTCTTCCCTTTACTGTTATCTTACCTAACACCCCTATTTTGGTAAGATCAGAAAAGACTAGGCGCATGCGTAAATGCGAGGAAGGTTTTACCAAAAAAGGTCAGACAGTAGTACAATTGGCCAGGGCATTTGGTAGTTTACCGAAAGGTTGACGGTTAGAGGACCCACTCGGGATAGTCATGTATTTTTTAATATTGAAAATGCAGTCACTGGACTACTATGTTGTTTCAATTTACCTTCAACATTATAAGCTTTTGTTATACAATGAAAACATAACTTCAGTCTCGGGACTAACATGTTTTTTTCTGATTGTAACTTTCATTTAAAATCATGCGAATTTTCAAAATGCTATCATTTCGTCACGCAACTTCAATCACTGTCTTAGTAATCGTTTATGTTCATGCCATTTTATAGATCCTACGATAGTCTGATATTTTTTCCTGTAAAAACTTTCAATCTAAATCACACGCTACCCATAAATTTAATTACTTTTTTGATAAGAGGCTCACTATTTTAAGCATCAATGGCTCTGTTATCAATTCTTATTTTCCCATATATCTTTCTACAATGTTTCTATGATCGTAAATAACTTAACGACGAAACCTATAAATAAAAGTTGAGCTTTCAGTGTGTCTTATTTAATCACTATCAAATCCATAGAAAACTGAAAACACCCATGAAATTTACAACGACCCTTATTATCTGCAAATGCTTCGAAACTGAAACTAATAACTATGTTTAAAAATTAAATAGGAGGCCGTCGTTCATTGTTTGATATCCAACAATCGTGTACTTCTTTTAACAAAATGCCTTAATATTATGAATCTAAAATATCCTTTATGTTAAATACATTTTCTAAAAAGCACAGAATTGCTTTTCCAAATAATTATATTTATGCGGCCATAAACAGAAGCTGCGTTTCCTTCCACAATTATTCTGAATGTTGAGTTGTTCATTTTGGCGATAAGCGAAAGAACATACTTCACAAACAACACGGGGGAAATTTTTAGAGCTTTCTGTCATTCAGATACATTTCAAACTCTTCTTGTTTCTCCACCCATTAATAGCACTTTATATTTGTTGCTAAGAATGATTTATTATTAAAATGTTTTAAACGTATATCATTCCTAACTCAATATTCATTGTTACTTTAATCGGCTCTAAAACCATTTACGAATAATTGGTCATTTGCTTGATACTTATCTTTCGTTAATGATTGCAGTCAATAGGATTCGTTCTGTTCAATAACGATGCATAAATTTAAAAACAGATGTTAGCTTAAATCAGATTATTTTTAATGGCATTTTTAACTGCCATGCGCATGCTTTTTTTTGAACTATCAACCATTGTCAACATATAAATTCAAATATTTTTGTCCGTCATACTCTTAATGACTCAAAGTAATTCATTAACTATTTTTAATGTTTTTAACGTTACACTTGGAAACCTTTCTTTGTAATAGATTTCATAATTAATATTTATCATTAGCTACGTTCCGGAGATCCATTCAGTTACGTTGCTTTTTTTAATATAAAACTATCAATCTTATCTCTATTTTAGATCCTCTGCGAAACAAAAATGTTTTGCGCCCAAAATTAAACTTTCCCATCAACAGAAAACAATTTATGAGACAATGTTCTGTGATCATTTAACCTGGGGGGGGGGAGTACCTAAAGCATAGTAGTTTCATTAACAATTACTTTGTAAAAAAGCAGTATTAAAAGTCTTAAACCAGCAAATCTACAAATATTTTCAACAAACCTAATAAAAATTAGTTTTACTACAGTTAAAAGGACCTCGCTATTACAGCATGAAAATGTAGAATTGGGAATATGTTTTTCAAAAGCATTTATGAGAAATGAATTTTAAAAAGCCTATTGCAGTAGAAAATGCTGTGACTTATTGTAGAAGACAATTAGTACTGTTCAACTCCTTTCTTCTAGGGTTGTTTTCCCCCGACACATCCATGTTAGGGGAATACAACCCCAGCTTTAGGTACTCCCCCTCCCCTTCTACAGGTTAATATTTTCAATGCTCTACTCCTGCATCCAGTTTTCTAGTGCTCTACCTCAAGCTTGAAATCTGAATTAGCTCTGGCAGTAGAGCATTAGAAATATTTTATGCAAATGCCCATGGCCCCTACCTACATGGGACTTCGAATTGGAAATGCTGTTAAGACGCTCATCTTTTCATTACTAATGCAATTCCTCTCAAGAGCTACTCAGTGCAATTACTAATGGTGTTACAAAACTACTTCACATTGTGTTCAGAGAGCATTTAGAGTTAACAAATGTAGTTTTCAGTAATTTTTTTCTAATCATTGATAAGTATCTTTGCTCAAGTTAAACACTAAGAACTTTTAATTGACTATGCATCTAAGTTTATATTAATATATATAGCTCAATATCTCATTTAAAAACCTGAATTAAAAAACATCATATTATAAAATAAACTATATAATAAAAAATAATTTTAGTGGCAATATTGCATGAAAGAATACTTCAGCTCTTTCGTCTAAAACTTTAGTAGTTTCATGAGAAAGTGCAACTGCTGCCAACCTAAAGGTTGGAGGGAAACTTTAAGCAAGATTCAAAGTACAAATGCTAATTTAGCTCTCCCCGAAGAAGAGTAGTTTTTAAGTACGCAATCTCATAAATCTTACGTAAAACGCCACAAATTTTGAAATTCAAAACGTTCCCCTAGGTATTCACTTACGCATCGTGATCTTTTGTGGGTTTTTGTGTTACGCATATTATGTCTTCTTTTGCTTTTCGTCTTTACTTTTTTTTTTCTACCTGCTCCATTCAAGGGAACTTTAACAACCAGCTGACGAGATTAATATGGAATTATGAATGAAAGGTCTTACGCTGATGTTTTTCAGTAAAACAGAGTTTCTAATCAGCTGAATTTTTTCAAACATGGTTTAAAAAAAAAAAAAAAAGTCTTGTTTAAAATTGCATTTGAGTTTTCGTAATTATTTTTCGCAAAAGTTTTCTTAAATTAAAAGAAAACAATTATTTGCCTTAAGATTTAGATCAAATGTCAGTATCAATGTGCAATAATTATATATATATATATATATATATATATATATATATATATATATATATATATATATATATATATATATATATATATATATATATATATATGTGTGTGTGTGTGTGTGTGTGTGTATATATATAAAGAACGACCTATTTCAAAAATTGCATTTACTAACTGATTGATTACAATATTTGTAGTTTAAAAAAAAAAGCTTCCTCCTTTGTCTCAAACTAATTTACAGCTGAAATACTACACAGGACTAACTATTATTTTAATAGTCTCAGAAAACCTCTTTCAGAAAGTTCCTGAAATTCTTTCATTTACGTGTTCTCAACAATCTGCTTTTTTTTTCCTTTGGTGGTACGATTTTACGAGACAATAAAATGCATCCCATTAGTATCGCTACTGATTTCATTGCGTTCGTAGCAAAAATCTCCGTTTGAAAACTTTTCCTTCAGGCTATCAGCCTCAGGATAAATAGACTTTCATGAAACAAACTAACGAAAAGTTTGTTTATCGTAGACGTAGTATAATATCGGGATTTGCACTCGGAAAACTTTATCAGTCCTCATTTTGAACATATAGTATCCTATACAAACATCTAGCCATAAAACATAAGTTTATAACCGAAGCAGGAATAAATACACTTTCTTGACCCAAAATGGATTCAGCGCTCTAGTATTATACGCACTTTATTTCTCAGAAATGTTAACTACTTAATTTTTAAAAGTAGCTCTTTTTTTAAAGCTCCCTATAAACCAAAATACAAATGAAATAAATTTGCACAGCGACTGCTGTTTAATAAAAAAAAATAACCATCATCATTATGCACAAGGTGGTTAAAATTTAACTAACAGTAAACAGCTCAGAGTCGCTGCAGTTCTACTGAACGGATTTGAATGAAACTCCAAAGATATGTTATAAAGATAATGGGGAAGAAATTACTGCAAAAAATTGAGGCTGACATTTTTCAATCAGGGGGCATTTTAATGATGTCAAAAGGAAAGATAACAGCTAGCAAGTTAAAAAGAAAAGAAATATTTTACTCATTTACAGATTTGTATGCTATTTGTGCATACTCTTTAGGTCAACAGTATGCTAAAAGCGTACTACCGTGTTGAAAGATTTATATTTCATAGGAAAATAGTCGTAAAATTATATGAAATGTTATTTTGGTGCGTTATGTTGGTAAGAAAAATTAAAAAGTAAAATTTGTATCAATTATACCTGATATCTCCTGTAGAACAAAAAATTCTAACTTGGTTTTAAAAAACCTGGTAATGAAAATTGTCTTTTTAATCAGCATAAAATTTAGAATTTGATGGAACTTCTCATACAGTTTAAAATACAGATATTTAAACAAATATGGCATTTTTAATGAGAAAAACTATGTTACCTATTTTATCAAAGTTTCATAATGTTAATAATTTTAACTTGAAAATATTCGCAATTTAATAGTAAAAATATATATATTTCTAACTCAATATTGCTTCTTCTTTATAAGCGCAAAGCTAAACATCTTCAACTCATTACTGTTCTTAATTTCTCCATTGATACGTATGGTTGGCTAAACTTTAAAAGCCCAATCCACTGATATACAAAATCACAATACAAAATATTGGCAGATTTACATTTAAAACATTATAAGATGAGCAAGGAATGTAAACTCAGGAAGGAAATCTCTTAAATGCAAACCACATCTTATTCAATTCTTTACTGCGCAATCAACTCGTGATACTAGTATTAGTGAGAGCAATCAAAATAGATATTAAAATTTCCCCCTCCTCCATTCCCAACATCCTTCCAAAATAAATCGGATAGGAATTACCACTTAAAATTACCGATGCAGATTTCCCCTCCGTAGAGGTCATAAGGTAATGAGCGGATTTAAACCTTGAAATTCCTCTACATGGGAAACCTCTTTCTGATGACTTGAACGAACAAACCCGAGGTTTAAATTATCAAAACAGAACTCCCCCTCCTCTTACCGCGTCGGGTAATTACCATCCCTTGTCAGCACAGCCTTAATGTTCCGTAATTAAAAGCTTAAGCCTTTCACTATGTAGTCACGTTGCAAAACTGGTGCCGTTGTAAAACAATATTTCTTTCACGTTCAAACGTGTAACGCTGAGTTAGCTAAATCTCTAGCAGCAGCTGCTAGGTTAATAAAATGAGCTTAAAATGGACAACTTACTGATACTTTTCTGTTTATTCTTGAGAAGTTTTATTGCAGTAATAGCGCATTTTGTTTTCATCAGTTTCAATAATTCATTCTTAAATGGATAACGAATGGCTGAACTTTAGCTTTTAAAACTTCAAAGCAAAATGCTCGCTTGCTTTAAACAGAGATATTTAATTCAGTGTTTTAACGAGCACGCATATGCAACACATTAATCTGGTTTTAATTTCTTGTTAAAGAGGCAGAAGCGGAATAACTATGATGAGTTTAAATATTAATTTTAAACTAAACAATATACTGGTGAAAATAATGAAACAAACTAGCGTGATTATTGTAAAAATGTTTCATTAAGAATCTTAAGCCATTAAGGGAAGTTGATTTGTAAGTATGTTTTACATTTTTGCCAAATGTTTCAACCAGCGATTTAGATTTATTTTCATAAAAGTTTTCCAGCATAAGCCTGATTCTTTCGCACAAGAAATGCAAAGATATGCATATTTGATTTTTTTTAATTTTATAAACCGATTTTTTTTCGCTTTAAGAGTAGATATTGAGAAATAAAAATCAGTTCCTGTCCTTACGCACATGAAAACACATTTTACAATTCCTTACGTTCTCTCGATTTAAATTAGATTGATTTTGATAAAGGATGAGTATGTGTCTTTGAAACAAGATATGTGTATTATATGCAGAGGTATTTTCTTACTTTCCAGAGAAGCATTGGAGCTAATATTTAGCAAAGTGCCAATTTGAAGTTGGAGTTTTCTGAAAAAAAAAATTTTTTGCAGAAAAAAAATAATATTGGATTTTAAGTCTAAATTGGGTCTAAATGCAAGAAAATAAAAGGGGGGAGGTCAAGGAAGTTATTTGCCCCCTCCTTAGATTACTCACTTTTAAGCCGTTACAGATCTGATGAATGTTACAGATCTGATGTTAATATGAGTTACATATTTGAGTTTATGCTTTCAGTCTTCGTTGGCATCTCTAAATATGATATCATTTCCTTGCATTTTTAACATAGAATTAAGATAATTATATTAAAATATATATATTAGGGTAAAAAATCAAATTTCATTATAAAAAAGCATTTCTTGGAAATAAAAATGAGCGATAAGGTTTTCAGATAAAATAAATTATGAGATTACCAAATCCAAGCTCATAAAACATTTGTTTTGTTTTGAAACAACACACAACTTCAACTTTTGCAGCACACAACTCTGCTGCTTGCTTTTCTTTAATTAGTTACAGGAAATTTAATTTCTTGGACAGAAATTCAAATTTAGCATGCTAGTTATTATCTAGTTATTTAGCGAAATTATGAGAAATTGAAGCACCAAAAAAATAAATAATTAAAATGATAATAATTAATTAACTTAATTTCTGCAGTGTCAATTTTTCTTATTTTACTAACTTCTATTGTTAGGTCATACAAACCACAAATGAAACAATTGTACTGAAACTCATTGCTTTTCATTTTTTAAGAACAAAAATATTCAATATATATGGCTAAAACCTATTATTTTTGCTTTTTATAATTCTGAAACGTGTGAGTTAGTTCTGTAACATATTCGCTGTTTTTCAATGTTACCGCTCTGACTGTTACCGATCTGACAAACTGACAAAGTTTTTTTTTTATTTCCGAGTCGATCGCACTAAACCAAAATCAAACACGTGGTTTTTTCATTTGTAATAAAGGACTATACTTATATATAAAATAATTTTTAAAATAATAAAAATTGCGCATTTTAGAGCGTGTTACCGATCTGATGACTCAAATGACACACATTTTATAAAATCACTTTAAAAAATCTTACCTACAATTTTAGATGCAGAAATGCAAATTTTTAATTACGATTCAATAAAACATCCCGCCAGGTACTCAGTATCACGTGGTATGGGTGCAGGAAATGATTTTGGGAGCCTAAACATAGATCGGAAGTTATTGTTACCACTCTGACGGCGGAACTTGGGACACGCTTATTTCGCATCGGCTAGAAAATCAGAGATCGATTAAAATAAAAATGAAGTAAAATATTAACAAAGGGGTAAAAATAGAATCGTTTTTTGTGCAAGTGTGTTTTTTTGGGAAGTTAGAAAGTGCGCATGACCTGTTTGCATGCTAAGCTTTGCTACTTGGGACACGTTACCGATCTGATTTTTGATGTATAAAAACAATATTTTCTGAAGAAAAATTTTTTTTTTCTGATGTTATTAGATGAAATGAAAGCAGAACCTTGTCTTCTTTCTGCGGAAAATTATTTTTTTAACTAGTTATTGAAATACTAGTGAAAATTCCCTTGGGACTCAAATTGGCACTTTTCTAAATATTAGCTCATTGAGACAATATTTTAGCTCTTTAATTTGTTTTAACAAGATCAAATAGTAATAAAGCAGTACGTGTCAGTCGAAATTCTGCCGTACAACGACGTGAAAAATTACATTTTGCTTCGAATTGAAGAAGATCTAGATTCTTGATTGAACTTTCACTAAAAATTAGCTATTTGCAGTACAAAAAATAACTATAAAATGGGTTGTGCTATATTTTCTGGAAATGACATTAGAACCGTTCAGCTTTTACTTGCAGATGTCGTGGTGCTCAATGCAATGTAAGGAGGTGAGCCAACTAAGGCATTGTAGAGCCGTCCCTCATTCTCAATATAGTAGTGCAAAAATTCGCTAGATCACGATTTCATCATCGCCAGAAAGTCGAACTGATAATAAAGCGTTATCAACATGCATTTTTGAATCACCAGGCAACAGTCAAGCAAAAGAGTTGTCAAAATTACCTAATCTCATTTTACAGCAAGTTTTGCTTCTATAATAGTTCAATGCAGTTTACTAGTTTCAAAAAACGTTCATTCTTTTTGAAGCTTAAGGTATGAAGTTGATGAATTCAAAACTAAAAATGTCGTTGTGTATTGCCATTTTTTCAGTGATTTTAATAACCTTGAAAAGTTGATTGTAGCCCAATAAGCCAATGGTTGGCATTATTACGACACCAGAGCATCGGGTGTAGGATGTGATCTTGTGCTGCATATGCAGGAAATATATGCACGAACGGTACTCAGAAGGTCCCCAAAAAATAGAAGATTACGAATTATCAGTGTCATCAATGTCACTATTGATCTTTGCACTTTCTATTGAAGTAAACATGAACTTTTTGATAATGTTTTTAGGTTTGTAAAATGTAGGTTAATGCGACTTTACATTGACATAACGAAATACTTTCATAATTTTTACTTGATGAAACTTTTCTGCATTTTTTTGTCTTCAACCATTCGTAGTTGAATCCTTGCCTAGAGTTGGCCTTATTAAGGACCCAGGTGCCTAATAAAGCAAAATCTTCTTTCTTTGTTGAAGCTACTAACCAACATAATTTAAACATAAATTGTAACTCGGATTTTTTTTTTCTTTTTTTTTCTTTTTTAATGATTCGGCTGATGAATAAAGCAAAAGTCGAGGACAATTGATTCGTAAATGCGAGACATCAGGCCATGAACCTCTGAGTGGCCTTGTTTGACGCACTTACCTTATTTGAAAGTTGGTGAAAGAACGAATCATTAACGGGTGTCTCAAGTTTTGAAAGAATCAAAATTTGTGTTCTTTTCTTATGAACTTGCTTAAAGCATAACTGCTAATTTCCGAATATGGAGCTACTTTTTTGTTCGTCCATGTCGTCACGTTTCGACCGGATACAGAGGTTGAAGTTATTAGATTAAGAATTGGTAGTAAATAATATACATTCACTAGTTGGATTAACTAGTGAATGTCTCAACGCTTCTGTGTATGTCGCCATTTTTTCATGGAAACTCCTATGATTCGGAAATACCCCCATACCAACTTGTTCTGATATTTAAATGATGCGAATTTTCCTCATTATGTCCAGTACTGAAACTTATACCATTGAAATATACCATTACACTTTATATTTCAACCGCATATAGGGTTGGTTAGGGTAAGTGGGCCCCCTTTTTAGAACAGTTCGTTTTTGAAGCCTTATACAAAAGCTTTAAAGCAAAATAGCTTAAATTTTTTGACTTATTTTGTCTTGGACATTATTGATAAACACAAGTTCAGCATTGTTTCCTAAAAAAAATGCTTTAAATATTTTTACCTATCTTATTCTTTACGAAATGGCGTGGGGGGCCTACTTACCCCTCTTACCCCCTAGGAAGGGGTAAGAGGGCCACCCTCCATTTATTTATATTTAAAGTGAGCATATTTTGAAAAGGTGTTTGTGGGTCCTACCTGACAAAGAGTGGAAAATTTTAGTAGGGAATATTTTTCTGTAAATGTATCCATTAATGAGATATATACTCACATTTAAATGTGTATGACAGAAAATTATAAAGCGGAATACAAAACAATTATCGCTGTGAAATTCATTAAAAGCCGTTAGGCACATTTTTTGCTGTTGCATATAAATTAATGTTGAATAAACATAATGGGGTTAATTAAGATCAATTTTGGTAAAATAGAAAAAAATTATAGGTTGAAAAAAAAATTAAAACACTTAATGGCAGTGTCTTTTTGAACTTTTCTGAGGGAGAAACATTATCATTTCATTCTCAGTTATAATTCTAACATCACCTACATCAAACCAATAAAAAGTGTAGTTATTTCTATTCTTTCTATCAAACTTTGAAGTATTTTTTTTCATTTGTACAATATTTTAAAATTAGACCTTCAAAATACTTTATGGTTTTCTTTGATGCAAGTTTCACAAATACATAGTTACCAGTTTTTGCAGTTTTTGTAGCTGAACCATAAATTTTTTCTAGGTCTCCATAATTATCTTTCATTTCGTCGTAAGCATTGCTTCATAAAAATTACTTTTCATTTTGAAAGCATCATTATTATAAGGGGACTCCACTTTCACCATAGTGAGGGGCCCACTTACCCTAATAGAGAAAAACCACGGAGTGAGTGGAACCCCTCCCCTTAAACACTTATTAACAATACTTGTATAAAAATTCTTATTGCAATGTGAATTTTAGGTTAAACCCTACAAGAAAATTTTATGAACATAGAGAAAATAATAAAAATTAACATTGAAACACTTCTTTGAAAAATGTTGCTTGAACTAGCAAAAAAATTTTTTTAGAAACTTTTTTTTTTTTGACATGAATTATATGATCCAAAAAAAAGTTCCATGAAACGCAAAAATATGCAAAAGCAATCACTGTGATGTAATTTGACATGATCAGTACAAAAAAATATAAAAACCATATGCGCATTTCAGTTTTAAGGGATTACAGTACCTTTCTAATAAATTTCTTTAATTTAAGTGAAAAAGTTAATTCTTTGAAATATTTGTTTCTGTACTTGTTTAATAATCAATAATTTATTTTCAAACATTAAAAATTTTGAAAACTTTTTTTGAAACTTTGAAAAATTTGAGAAAATTTCCATTCTTTAAAAACCCTAAGGCTTTTTTGTTTCTGCACTAATTTCAAAATTTCTTTTTGAGAAATGATCAAAGATCACCTCAAAAAATCTGTGCGTTCATTTTCTTATATTTTGATTTGAAAATATTTTGTGACCTTTTATGTAAAAACTTCTTAGAAAATTTTATTTTTCGAGGTTTAACAAACTCTAAAAATTTTTGTAATTAATAAAACACTTATTCAATGCATAGTTTTGTTAAATATATTATCCTGAGTGCGAAAAATATTGCTTTAAGGTTATATCTTTAATAGAAAAAATTCCTTAGCATTTCCAGTAACATAGAAACACTAAAAACTGATTACCGAGAAAAGCACTTTAAATTTTTTCTTTCCATTAGAAGACATAGCATGCATGCCCTAAAGTCACTCATAACTTTTTAAATAATTTAGCTAGAACTATGCTATTTTTTTCTGAGTGTTTTATATAACTTTACTTTTGAAGTATGCAATAAAAAAAATTTTTTTTTGGTCTTTTGGTCATTTTTGGGGTACTGTAACCCCTTAAAGGGGGTGGCCCACTTACCCGAACCAACCCTATTTCAAAAACGGAAAGTTGCACAAAATAAGACCCCATCACCACCACCATCGGATTCAGCGCCAGTGATATATATAAGATCCATGTTTCAATTTTTTTCTGGAAACACAAGTCTATTTGGTTCCTTTTTGAGACCCCTTGTCAATTCACTGCAGATTACTTGAGGTTTGCCTCTTCGCAAATATTTTCATTCATCAGTCCTCCACATTCGTAGCGATAAATTTCTGATTACAAGCAGTGTAAATATTGTAACTCTATTGCACGTATCTGAATATTATAAACTCACTGCAGTGTAAAATTTTGATTAAACCCAGGAAAATTCGTTACGCCTAAGTAAATATGACACGCTAGAATACTGGTAATTTGGGAGCGTATTTACATATCATTGTATAATATGAAGCTAAACTGAATGCGTTATTAAAGCAAAATGTAATCAGGGATTATTATTCCAGAATTATCTCATATAAACAGACAATCTGAAATCAATACTTTTATTATAGCATCGGGTTAGTGTGTTTCTATAACAATTGTGAGTTCCTTCTTCTATTTTTTCAATATTAAGTGCAAAAGACACTTAACAGTAGAACAAATGAGTAGATTTCCAAAAGAAACACCTATAATTTCATATTAGTTAATATTTAGTTTAATGTACGATTATTCGAAGATAAATAATTCCTCTTCATCAGTTTTTCCACTCTATTGAGAATTTTTGAGAACAATATTCATTTATTTGTTTTTTTAAGAGAGATAGAAATACAATAGTTCTCAGGAACAACTTCGTTCCATATTAACTCCTATTCAAATAGTCAGATTCAGTTCAAAAGACTTTGTCAGAACACATTTTCTTGTAAAATTAACCCTCACAGGAAAGTTTGTATTCTAATCAGTTCAAAGCTATTTTTGAGTAATTAACTTAAGAAACACTAGCGTATAAAGGAGAAATTACATAGAAACCCTTGCGATAAAACTTTTACACTAACTTTTAAAGCATTACAGAGATCTTGAGCATACTTGTGTTTTTTGCCATATTAAATAGAACAGTAAACATGCAAAATTGCGCATAAATACCGCTTTTGTTTTTCTTCTTTTTTTAATCTAACTGTTTTGTTTTGTTTTTTTTTTTATTATTACATTTTTCCTGTGTTTAGGGTAAGCCGATGTACCAAGTTCCACCTAAGAGAAAACATTTATAACATCTGTTGAGTTAATGAAAAATGGAAAGTAATGCCTAGTAATGTTCTTAATGCTGGTCTGTATGTTGTGTTAAATCGATCATTTCTAACAAATACAAAATAAATTACTTATTAAACGAAATTATCTCTATGAAGCAAATTACCCTAACAGCCAATTTTCCTTACTCCACCGGGATCTATGCTTCACTTAAAAATTACATTATAAAATATGTTATAATTATGAAAAGTAGAAGTAATTAGCTAAATTAATGCAAATCATTATGAGTAACAGACTAAAAATTTAAATTAATTTTAAATGAAAAAAAGGAGATTTTAAATGATTGATGATTGCATCTTACACTTACGAATTTTAGCATTATTTCATTTTTAAAACTTTCCACAACCATTGCATCTTTGTCTGTACCTTGCAAACATTTGGTGCAACTATCCGATGAAGTCTTATATTATACGGTTATACCTAATAGAGGGAGTAACCCCCCTGTTGCGACATTAGTGGGGGGCAAAAAACTGGTTAATCAGGTGAGTCAGGTAACTTTTTATCAATGTTATTTGTCTGCTGTGCGTAAGCAGTTTATACTACCATAAAGTACATAACCGCAATGATAATGCTATATTTCAGCTGTGACGATAATTTGAGTAATATTTTTTGAACATGTGTGTGTGTTAGTAATATTATTGAAACAAAAGTGTTGCGAAACTTGATTAATGAGCATCTAGTCTGGTTTAGGAAAAGAGCAAAACAAAGAACTAACAGACTTTGCTATGAAGTACTTTCTGGGGTTTACGACAGCTTACTAGTTCACAAAAGACAGTTTTCTAGTTTAACTTAACTGGTGAGCAAGTGGAGAAACAACCTTAATTTTGAAGAAGATTCGCGGCTGTATTTGACTAAACTGAAGCCAAATATCGATGAACATTGTGAACCAAAATAAGCCCAGTGTTGTAACTATTAATTTCCTGAGACTTCTTAAATTTTGTCTAGCTAGATAGTTTTTGTAAGCAAATATTCATTAAAAGAAAATTTATTGATCACAATATAATTTACCCGATCGCAATTAAACTATAACTAATGTAACACATTTTACTAAAATTAAAGGGATTTTTGGGGGGGCGCAAAAATTAATGACGGCGGGGGTGTATGAGGAATAAAAAAGGGTAAAAACACTTGATTTAGTCAATAGCAAATTGCTTTTGAAAAATAAATTATCCTTGACTTTTTTTTCTAAGTATCAAAGGTGGCATATACACTGAAGTGACAAAAGTCATGGGATACCTCTTAATATCGTGTCGGCCCTCCTTTTGCCCGCCGAAGTGCAACAACTCGACGTGGCATGGACTCAACAAGTCGTTGGAAGTCTTCTGCAAGAATATTGAGCCATGCTGTCTCGATAGACGTCCATAATTGTGAAAGCGTTGATGGGGCAGGATTTTGGGCACGAACAGACCTCTCGATGGTGTCCCATAAATGCTCAATGGGATTCATGTCGGGCGATCTAGGTGGCCAAATCATTCGTTGGAATTGTCCAGAATTTTCTTCAAACCAATTGCGAACAGTTGTGGCCCGGTGACATGGCGCATTGTCATCCATAAAAATCCCATCGTTGTTTGGGTACATGAAGTCCATGAATGGCTGCAAGTGATCTCCAAGTAGCTGCACATAAGCATTTCCAGTCAATGTTCGGTCCAGTCGCACTAGAGGACCAAGTCCATGCCATGAAAAAACAGCCCACACCATTACGGAGCCACCACCAGCTTGAACAGTGCCTTGCTGACAGTTTGGGTCCATGGCTTCGTGGGGTCTGCGCCACACTCGAACCCTACCATCGGCTCTTACCAGCTGAAATCGTGACTCATCGGACCAGGCCACGGTTTTCCATTCATCTAGGGACCAACCGATATGCTCACGTGCCCACGAGAGTCGCTGCAAGCGATGTCGTTCTGTCAGTAAAGGCACTCGAGTCGGTCTTCTGCTGGAATAGCCCAAGAAATCCAAATTTCTCCGCACAGTTCTAGCAGACACGTCCATTGTACGTCCCACATTGATTTCTACGGTGATTTGACGCAGTGTTGCTTGTCTGTTAGAATTTACGACTCTTTGCAGACGTCGCCGGTCTCGATCTTTAAGTGCAGGCGGTCGACCACTGCGCTGTCCATGGTGGGATGTTATGCCTGAAATTTCATACTCTCGGCACACTCTTGACACAGTGGATCTGGGAATGTTGAATTCTCTAACGATTTCCGAAATGGCATGACCCATGCGTCTAGCTCCAACTAACATTCCGCGTTCAAAGTCTGTTAATTCACGTCGTGCGGTCATCATCACGTTAAAACCTCTTCACATGAATAACTTGAACAGAAATGAAAGCTCTGTAAAAGCACTGCGCATTTATACCTGTTCTATGCGATGCTACTGCCATCTGAAAATTTGCATATTGCTATCCCATGACTTTTGTCACTTCAGTGTAATGTACTTTGGAATTGACGTCGAATAACTAATATCATAAAATAAATGTTGGTATACAAAAGAAATGTTCGTTTTAGCTGTATATGACCTTCTCGTTTTTATTGTAGCTCGAAACATTTTAATAACCTTCTAAAAAGTTTTGCTATATATCGGTGTAACCACCCAATATAAGTGTGGATGTGTGTGTGTGTATTCTGATACAAATTTACGGCTTAAGTCAGATCTTTGCCAAATTTGATAAAGTGGTGTTTTGGTGCTACGGAATTCACATAGTTTCGCACCCCTGTAGAGGGGTGAAAACCCCTTTATAACCATGACTTGATTTTTCAATTTAAAAAAATCGAAGGACTTATAAACATAAATTCTTACCCATAATATTACTATTTTCTACACGTTGACCTGAAATTTTATGCTATGTATATAATTTTTTAAATTTATTCCTGATTGTTGAACATGCGTCATTTGACGCAACTTTAATTTTCGAGGTAGACCGTGCAAAACAGCTAGTATTTAATAAAGTTCTCTAAGTAAGCCGAGAAAAAAAATATATATAAACGAGTTTCTGATTCTTAAGTATATTCCCAAAATATCTTTCTGTATTTCGGAGATTGGATTTCTTTGTTTGAAACATGTCTCATTTCTATTCTTATTTTACTTATTCCTCTATTTTTAGATTTACCTCTTGTTCGAAAAGAATAGAAATAGGTTTCATTTTTAAAACTCACATTTTAAAGATGCATGTGCAAGCATTTTCGGGTCTAAACCTATAGAATATTTTACTTTTGAGGGCAAAGAATTCAAATATGCAGTTTTATGTATGAAAACGAACACAGAGATCGATTGATCGAAACGAATAACGCCTGACTGAATGCATTTTAAATTTTTGGTCAGTAGTGAACTTTGGTGAATGCAGACTATCTTTTAAATTAAATAGACCGAACAATAAAACGAGACTATATCGCTCATTTATGTCTCTACCTTCAAAAAAGATTGAACAAAACTGGAAACCAAAAATAGAAAGAAAAAAAAAAGGCGATATATCTTCTATATTTTAAAAGTTCTTTAGAAGTTTTGCAGCAACAGCAACTCTTTTACATCCATTCGCCGTATTTCACAGCAAAAATGGAAGAAAAGAGACAGATATCTATAAAGGGAAGCTCCGGATAAAAATACTTAAAAAAAATCGTAGATCAAAACGTCAAAAGCAGCATGAATTTCAGAAGTGCTACTCCTGCTTTCCTTCAGACAAAGAAAGCAGAGATTTCCTTCCTCATTTCCGCATTTTGGAAGCAGACATAAGTCAAGAAACCTTAACTTCCGGTTTGCGCAGAGAAGTAGTATAAGGTTGTTGATTTATAGCTGAAATTAAATAACAGACTGCTCCTGTAAGCCGCCGAGCTAACTGCGGGATCATGGGTTCCATAAAGGGATTTTATTGTTAAGGTATGGGAACGGGAGTGGTTTTCCCATTCAAGCCCGGAGGATGGGAGATTGTTTTTGATGTTACTCTCCGATGTTCGTGAAGTACTTTTTTTAATTTCATTTTCTTGTGAGGATTTATAGTTCAAGTAATTGACAAATTTTGTCTTTGAATATATATTTTTGGCAGTTAGGGAAAGAAATGGGAGATGCAATAAATTGCATTTTACTCCTCCCGTTGCAGATAGTATGATGTCTCAACCAATTTGAGATCAGACTGATAGTTTCTGAACTTTCTCAATGCAGTTTTCGATATTTATTTGAAATAAAACATAACCTATAGAAGTCTTTGTTTGTCTTTATGATGTTTACTAAATATGCGGGCGAAATTTTAGTCGTAAAAGGTTATTTACTGCATTGTTATATGTGTATGTGCGTATTTGTGGGCTGAAAAAAAACTTCTGTGTTGTTACACTTCACTCTACTAATTCTAATCAGGAAAGCTTTTCCGTGAAAGCAAAGATCAGCTTTTTTATTTGTTTTCTAAAGTTAGTAAGGTTATTTTGATAAGTTGTTAGACATCTGACTGCAACCTCTCTCTCTCTCTCTTTCTCTCTTTCTTTCTTTCTTTCTTTCTTTCTTTCTTTCTTTCTTTTTTTCTTTCTTTCTTTCCTTTTATCAGTTTTTTCATTTACATGTAGAGGTTTCATGAACTATGATTTGAAACACTAAAGGAATTATATTCTTGTTAGAAAAAGCAACATTAGCTCTGTAGGAAACTAGATATGAGGGAAAATCGTCAACTAAGGTAACTTTGGTTTTTGCGGGATACACTGGCAAAACAAAGAAAAAGAAATTGTATATACTGTACTATACATAAAAATAGTTATTCCTCATTCGTTTCAAGGCTCTAATTGAGCCAACACTGGCTTGACTTAATCATTACTGGTAGCAATCGACTTTTTGTTTGTTGAGCCAGTGCAACCCCGAACCAGTTTCCCCAGTTGACAGTAACTTATGCCTTTATTTTTCCATTGAATGCCTGAATTTACTACATTAAAATAATACGTATTGGTTACTTTCAACTGTTCGGTTATGCATACATATACTTAATAAGCTGCAGCTTTTTTTTTCAACCATTACATGTAGTATTTATTTCGTTAGTGGAAAACAAGACTTTGCTGCGGATAAGACATAATTATTTTTCCAACTACTGTTTATCCAGGTAGCACAAATAACCTTTAAACTTTTTTACAACGTTAATAACCATTTTACAACCTTTAAAAAACGAAGTGTGCTACTTGGGTATACTGTCAGAGTTTTCATTAGTTTACTATGTGCAAATTTAGAAGGAGGATTTTTATAACAGAAACTCGTCTTTGTATTATGACTTTAAATTTTTTTACTTTCGTTTTGAAAGAATTGTTCAATGAATATGACCCACCCTCACATCTCGTTGCTTGCTCATTGGCTATCATTTGCAGTATCGTCAAAAACTTCACTAACATATTTGTATTATGGATGACGTAGAATTGTGTTAATAACCGTCTTTTGTTGAATGGAATGAAAAATTTTTCACTAACAGAGTGAACCCAAAGCAACAGCCTATTAGACAAGAGGGACGACAACAACGTATTTTGTGATGGAGACAGCGGTCTGAATCCAATTTAAGGTATTAAAACTTCTTAAGTCAGTAAAATCACTAAATTCAGCTCCTGAGTCAAGAGTTAGTATCTGTTCGACAGTACAAGTTCACTTCAACACAAGTTCTCGGCAGTTCAGTTTTTGACCCTTTTTGGTTTTTTATATACTTCCATAGATAGAACAAAATTATATCAAATAAATTAAAAACTACAGTCGAGTCTCTACACCTCGAAATCAAAAAGGACCTGCTAAAAGCTTTGAGTTATTGGAAGTTCGAGTTATAGGATATTGCCAGAGTCTTCTCAAGAGTCTGGAACCCAATGAAAACTTAGAGATAAAAGAATATTCGAGTTATAAGGCTTCAAGTTATCGAGACTCGACTGTATTAAAAACATTGGATCTGAGTTTATTTGCTTTTCGTTATAAGTCCTAGTATCAATTTCAATTGTTTTGCTTCTAAAAACTTTACATAAGATAGCTAAAATAGTATTTTTCCACGGCATAAAATAAAGAGAACTGAGAGAAGGGAAATAATTGGCTGTCAATGACCATCGACAAACCATGGAGAAAATCAATTTTAGTAGAAGAAATGGCGGTAATATGCAACCTTTTTTTTTTTTTTTTTTTGAATTGCCAGTGCCAAAATAGGAAGACTTTAGAAGAGATTAGCACATGAAAATCGCTGCTATAAATCCGATTGAACCGATTAACACTGCGGACATGCACTCAAAATAAAATAGAACGTGTTAATATGAACACACTTTAGTAATTTAACCAACCACTCCTCCTGAACACCAGTTCTCTCTATCTACGGATTGAGGCAAATACGAATAACTCAATAATACTTATCGCCAAGTGTGACATTTAGGGGTTCCATGCACCAAAAGGGTGCCATATTGCCACCACTCAGTCCAAAAAATATATACATAATTTTGTTGTTAAAATCTTGTAAGTCCTCAAAAGTATTTGAATGCAAAAATTAACAATGTGTAACATCATATTTTCGTACTGTGAAACTTGCGAACAACAACTTCGTCTTACACTGCAAAAAAAAAAAGCTTTTGTTTTATACAGTATAATCCTGCACAAGAGGTTTCAGTTTAAAACTGTAAAATGCACTGTAATAAACTGGGAAACTAGTACTTTTACAGTTGATTACTGTAAACAAGCAATTTTCGTTTATTTCTGTAAAATTAGCAATTTTGCAATCGCCCATATTTGCTTGGATTTTTGAGAAAGCTACAGATGACAGATCTCTATCCAAAATTTTTTAATATGCCAATTTTTCCTTCCCAAACTCAGTAAGTTTAGTAACTTGCAGAATGACAGAAACAATATTATGCGACCTCAAAAATCGCTTTCTAAGCATCTATAAAGTCATGCGGTGTGCAGAAAAAAAGCCACGCAAATTATGCTTTTTAAAACACACAAATCTAATTTCCCTTATAATTTTATCCATGTCACATGGATATCTAACTACAAACTTCATTCTAGAAATAAGACATTCTAATAAAACTAAAAAAAACCATGGCTTTGAAACCATGTGTACATACCGACATGATTTAAAATCACTGATGAAGAAAAGAAGTATTACTAACAAATTTGAAAGTAAGAAATATCCAATAAAAGGAAGTCATCCTTTTTTTTTTTTTTTTTTCGAAAAAGAAAATTACATTTTCAAACACCGATTCAGATGGTTTCAACTAATGAAATTTCCGATCATTTCGAATAGAAAAATGCTTTTATTGCGAAAAGTTTATGAAAAAGTTAATGAAGAACGATTTCCGTGTACTCTTAGCAAGACTTGGGAAAATAAAAAACACTGCAGCCTGACTATCTGCTTTCTCTGGGTTGAAAACAGGATTCATTAACTTTTATAAGATTTTTGTTAAGAATAAGTTAATTTAAGATATTAATGCGCAGTTTAAAAAAACTAAATACTGTCTGATCTTTTTAGGTAAAACTTTCCGCGTATTTACACATGCATCAGGTCTTCTCTGATCTTAGCAAAATAGGGGGGGGGGGATAGGTTAGATAACAATAAGGGGAAAAATAATAAGAAGCATTTTGAGCCTTATCAAACAACGAAGAACGATGTTAATTTCAAATACATAGTTTAGTTGAATATGTCAAAATTATAGCAAAAATGCAAGTTTTATATTGAAAACTTCGGAAAGTTCCCACTCACCACCCATCACCCCTTTTTTCAGTGGAATGGTTCGCGAGTGCTGAGCGCGGTTTTCACTGACGGACCGTAGTTCAATGTTGTTGATTGTTGAAGTTCATATGATTCAGGTTATAGTTCGGAATTTTAAGATTGATTTTTAGCAAAATTAAACGAAGCACATTTCGGTATGACATTTTCTTATCTTCTACAGTGGTACATGCTCATGATTTCTAATATAAATGAAATATTTTTTCAGACTTTCGATTTTTTTAAGTTCAGTAACCCCTCGTTATATCGCGCTTTTCGGGGGACAAGAAAAAAAGTGCGATATATCCGAAAGCGCAATATAACCAAGGTCATTAAAAATAGTTTTCTATCCAGCATGCAAGTAAATTATACGTACACATACATAAAAATTCATTTATTTGCCTTGAAATCTTGAGTTTTATCTGGAAGCATTTTCCAGTAGAGCATTCCCAGCAGCTTCATCAGCATTATAGATTTGCTCATCTACCAAGTCTAACTCAACAATTTTTCGATTCAATTCATTAGGAAAAAATGCTGCTGCTGTATCATCAGCCGATCGTTTTTCCCAGAAAATTTGTAATTGGCCTATACTGTGTCTTTTTTGCCACAAAATAAATGAGAAAGAGCTGAGCACCTTACATATTTTCTCAAAAATGATTTCGAACTAAAAGGTTTTTTTTTTGGGGGGGGGAGACAAAAGAAAAGAGCGATGTATCAGAATGAGCGATATAACGAGGGGCTACTATACCTTAAAGTTGCTCATATGTAAGATTTTTACTTTTATCACTACTTTAACTAATAATTATGCGAACAGCAATTCCCCATTATTTCATTAGTACTTATTAAGAAAGAAAAACAGAAATAATTTTATTTCCCTTTTTTTCAGATCAAATTAAACCATGAACTCATAATATTCGTGAAAATAATTACCATAGTTCAAAGTACGATAAATGTATTTTCCAGTAATATCTGACAAAAAACGCTAGTTTCTCAATTTTAAAACTTATACTTTAATCATAACTTCATTACTCACATCAATGACTACATCAACGCTAATTCATCTTTTTAAATCGGGAGTTAAACTTCAGTCATTACTCTCTAATAATCATACCAGCAGTAATTCATCATTATTTCATTAGTAGTTACTAAAAAAAGAAAGAAATTTTGTTGATCTTTTTTTTCTCCTTCAATTTAAATGAAATCATGTATTCATAATATATGTGAAAATAATTACTATACTTAAGACTAATTTAAATGAATTTTTAAATAATATCTCTCAAAAACATGAAGTTGTTCACTTTTAAAAGATTTAGTTTAATCGTAACTCACATTAGTAATTACATACACAATAATTCATTTTTTCATCGAGAATTTTTTTCAAAAAGGCGAAACGCAACGAATAAATACACTTTCTCTAATTTCAACAGGCTCAGTCCAACTATTCTCTTAAATACGATTCAGTAATAGTCTTTTCAGTAGGGAAAATTCCTTGAACTCGAAGTGTGAAAGATTTTTCTCTTCTTTCTTAAAGTAACTTGATTTACAGAGTGCAATATAAAGACTGAAGTGAAAAGAAAAACGGAAAAGTACAGATGTAAATCAAAGTAGATAAATGAACAAGGCGGCACATTTAAGAAATCAATTTAAAAGAAACAGAATAAAATGTAACTTGGTCTTACAAGTATTTATTTTGATAGGGGAGTAATTAAATTGTCTGTGGCTCTCAATCGCATTCTAAACACTTTCTAGTATGAGTCTTATTTTTAATTTACAGTTCTTAATCGACTTTAGAAGTGAATTTAATCAAGAAAATCCCAGAAAGTGGATGACTTCCTTATTTTTATTTCTTTCCGTTTATATAGACGCATTAAAGCCAGAAAAGTAATTAGACTTCATTTTAATTAAAATAAAAGAATTGTATCATTTAGATTTCAAATTGAGATATATGTGATTAATGCAATGATATTTAGAATCCAAATATTTTTAATTTTGGAAACTTGCTCATTTTTTATATGTTTTCTCATTATCTGATAATGAATCATTACATGTTCAGAAATTGTCTAGCTCTTGCATATAAACTTTAAGCTATCACGCCGTATTTTAGTTCAACGACTGAGCAAGATGTATTAGTTTAAATATAAATTTAATATTTAACCCTGAAGGTTCGGTGGCTTAGTTTAGGCAGCCTTTTTAGTTCTTTTGAGCATTGAGAAATTGCTATTTGTTTTCTTTTTAGACCTCAGGAATCGTGTAGTCCCTTTCTCAGATTGAACTCGAAGTCTACAACATGGCGTCCCGGTGAGCCACCATCCGGGACGTCCACTGGCCCCTGCTCCTTCTCCACCATGTCCTGCGTGGTCGTGTGCTGCACATGCGACCAACATACACACAACGACCAACATACAACATACACACCGCCTACAAACACACTCACACGCACCTATAGCAATTCGCCATTGCGAAAAACAATTTGAATTCAATATATCATTTTTTTTTATTGTTCGTTAGTTACAGATTGCTACATGTTTTCTTTTTGGACCTCAGATGTTGTGTAATCCCGCTTTCAAATTTTCAGTCTGCCAACGTTACTCATTAACCGACCCGAGGCTGCTTTTCTTTCCACCATAGCTCGAGGGAAAAGCTGGGCCAAAAAACAAAGCAAGCTCAAACTGGGGGGGGGGGGGGGAGGTGACCTGTTTTAAAAGATCTTCCGAAGATCGTGACTTCATCGTTGTCGGAAAGAATTACTTTTGATAAAAAGTTGTCGACAAGCAGTTTTGAATCACCAGGCAACAGTGTAGCAAGTTACTACTAAAGAATGTAACTAAATTTACCTGATATTATTTCCCAGTAAGTTTTGTTCCTATCGTGGTTCACTATAGTTTACTAGTACAGAAGCAAGCTAATTTTTAGTTTTTTAAGCCTAATTTATGTAATGGACGAATTCAAAAAGAAAAATGTCACAATGTATTGCAATTTTTTCCTTTGATTTGTTAACCTGGAAAGGTATATCGTTGCCCAATAAAGCTCACTTATTAGGACACCAGAGCATCAGATAAAGGATATGATACAGCGCTGTATATGCTGTACATTTCGCACACCGAGAATGAAAGATTCACATCTTTAATGCTAGTCCACCCTTTCATTCTCGGTGTGCATTACGTCCACGTACTGTGCGCAAGAGTGAAAAAAAAGCAGAAAATAAAAAATGTAAGGCAAACATTTCATTTTTGTTGATAGTTTTGACTTCATTAAATGTGCAATGATACATTTTTATAATAATATTGATAAGTATTTATTTTAATTCAATGAGTTTGAGGGTACTTTTGGCGTAACCCTCCCCCTTTCTTTTCTTTGCATTTAACCCTGCGCTAGGTAAGCCTTTTCTGGAGTTGGCAGAGTTAGGGACTAATGTTTCTAACAACTGCAAATCACCTTTTTTTGTTGAAACAGTTAAAAAGCATAAATGAAAGATAAATTTTCTCTTGGAATTACTTTTTCTACTTTTTTTTATAAATCGTTTAATAAATGTGCCAAATTGAAACCTGTTGAATTACAAATGAGCGAGATATCAAGCTGTAACCTTTGAGTGGCCTTACTTGGTACACTTACCATGAACAAAGAATAATTTCTAAAATAAAAATAAATAGCATTTCAATGCAGAATAAATAATATATAAAAATGAATGTATAAAATTAATATGTAGCTAATTTATTAAATGCGAACTCAATCCTAGTAAAATTTAATAAGTAAAAATAATTTCTTGGGTAATACATTGCTTTAAAGTTGAAGATCTTTCTGATAATGACTCTTACAAAATTTCAAACTGCGAAATCCTTTTCCTAAAAGACGCACTTAAACCTAAATCAATGTTCATTTGCTTAACTTGTGAATTTCTTTAACATTTAATAGTCATTTTCTCTTACTCTTTCATCTCCCTTTTAACTTCTGAATCTATTCTGCTCTGCTCAAGTTATTTCTTTACCCTTACAAGTAGTGAAAATTGGCCCAAGGGAAAAATACCACAACCCAACTCATTTATGTGTAGAGTGCTATTTCAGTTTCCAGTCGAAAAAGAATGCTACATTGCCTTTAAAGCTGAAGCAACCAAAGTGATTGAAGAGTTCGGAAAAAGAGTTGTGTTTTTGGGTTTGTGTGTTTGAGGTGTAATCTCAAGAGGCAAAATATCATATATATATATATATATATATATATATATATATATATATATATATATATATGAATTTTTTACTTTTTTCAACTCTTGAAAAAAAAAAAATAGCTATACGATGTTAAAAATGATTATAGTTTGAATTCATACGTTAATTACATCCTTTTTTTTCATGAGTATTAGAAAGAAAATTAAACATTCATCTTAACTCCTTATCTACTGACGATAGGTACTTAAAAGCACCAATCACTTTAAAACAGCACAACAACCATGACTTATATTCTGATGATGCATTTTAGAAACAGTCTTTTAGCTCTACTTTACTTATGATAAATAGGGAGATTTTTCTTCCTGTATATTCTTTAATCATCGATATAGCAGCTAAAAAATATAATTTGAAGACATTTTTCCGTAGTTCGTAATGCGGTAGATAAAGGGTTAAACATTCAAATTTTTGACCTCATTTTCCCAAACCGTATTCAAAACTGTTCACAAAAAAAAAAGAAAAGCGCTTGATACTGGAGGGGCCCTATAAAGACTTGTCGAGGAAAATATGCTTCGTTTTGAATTGAGTTATTCCCTCAGCAGTTATTTACGGGACCACATAAATGAAGAGATCGAGATACAAAAGGAGAAACGAGTACGTGCCCCGTGCCGACGCGACATGCCATTTCATAAGATTTCTCTCAAATGTTTTATTTTTGTGTTCAGACATTTTGAACAAAATATTAAGCTTTCTTTCCTTTTTTCAAAAAAAATAGACAATAGAAATAGATATTTTTTTAGAATAATAAACAATAAATTTGTAAGTATTTGAATTAAACTACATACAATTAAGAGTAAATAAACTTATTAAAAGTCATGTGAAAATTTGCACACCCGCTAGTTTCAAAGGCATGTTTGCACCTCTGTAAAATTCATCTAAATGAGAGACTTGAAATCTTGGAATGACTCTATAATGTTATTTTCAGTATGAGTACTGTTGACAGCTATTTTGGTAAAACTCATGAATTAAATAAGTTTTTTATAATTAAGTAAAATATATTATACTTTCATTTGCAACTCTTTTCATGAAACTTATCTGTACTTTGGGAATGCATGCCGATTTTTTATCATTAAAATGTTATCGATGGTCTTTCTCTCGCATGAATTAAATTTTCAAACATAATTTTATTTTAATTAACATTGCAAACTCCTTTAAATTTTTTCTCTTTCGTATACAAAGTAAAAATTAAATGATATTTTAACATTCTCTTGGAAATACGTTAGTAATAACTAGTTAAGAGCCAAAGCTAAACAGAATACTAAAATTTCTCCATTAATTTTCCCTAAAGCTAAACAGAATACTAAAATTTCTCCATTGATTTTCCCTACTCTCATATTTTATGTCGAATATGAACTAACATTATATTCCTTCCATTTCCCTCAAAATACAATTTTAAACAAAACATCAAAGGAATCTTGGATATATAATACCAAAGATGAGAATCTCGCTGAGAGCATTAGCTCAAGAAATCTGTTAAGAATGGTCACATTCAGGGGAAAAAAACAAATTAATTCCTTAAGCTATAATGGAAAAGTAGCAAATGACTCTTTAACGAGTTAGTTAAAGCTATTTAAAAAGTATTTAGACGTACTTTTGTGTCTCATTAGTTACAAGCAAATTCATTATCAGATTCTTGTTGGCTGAGTTTGAGGTTTTTTTTTTTTTTTAGAAATTCTTAAGAAACTCTCTTTAATCACATATTATGCAGAAACTCTTGAGTATGTTATAGTATATAACAACATGTTTAATGTTTTATCCCAAGGGAGGGGAGCCTTGTCACACTGAAATTTCAGAGTAAATTGATTAATTGGAAAAAAATACCTGAAGCACAGTCTTGAAGCCTATTGCTATGTTTTACATTATGCTACTTTTAAACAAATATACTAAAACTACTACTGTATGCAGGGTGTGTCCATTTTATTTTGCATGACCTATATTTTCGCAAATATTCGTCCTAAATGAATACTTTCAATAGCAAAACTGCTCAAAATGAGGTACAGAGTTAAGATAATAAAAGTTTGCAGCGAAAAATAATTATACAAAAAATACAAAATGTTGTAACTTTTTATACAGATCCTGGAAATGCGGGGGGGGGAGGGGGTGTAAAATGAAATCGTTAAGACAACTTTGTTTTTTTTTTTTTTTAATGAACAGATATTAAGTTTGTTTTGAAAATTACAGTACAATTTATTTTATTATAAAACTTGCATTGAAATAATAATTTTCATTTTTGGCAAAAAGTTGTACCTTAAAAAAAGAGAAGAGTTTATCAGAAAAATATTTGCTATTTTATTGCATAAAACAGGTAGCACACGTAACGCTTAAAAGTTTCATAAGTGTTTTAAAATAGTTGTCACAATGTTGGCAACCATTTTACATCGTCTTTAAAACGAAGTGAGCTACCTGAGATATTACAATACCGTAGCAAATTTTAAAAACGTTTTTCATTATTATATACCTTGATCTTTAACCCACGTTTTTTTTTTTTTTTTTTTGGAAGAAGAATTAAGACATTTTTACCGGTTGTATGCTATTATCATTGAAATTTCTAAAATGTAAAATGTTATTCACTTATATTAAGGACTAGCCTATCAAGAGTTTTGTTTTTCATTATACTGTTTAGTTTGTTTTTTACAACTATGACAGATTCAAGCCATGCACTGATTTGTGCCAGAATGCCTTGAAATGAGTTTCTTGCCATTCTTAACCCAAAGCTTCGCCAATTTCAATAATATACTATAATCAAGCCTACCCCCCCCCCCACCAGATTTAATTTTAATATACAGACAGATTAATTCCTTTCATCGTCTACAATCTGGAATTTAATGCATTTCTCCTGTATCCTACCTGAATTGCATTATTTACAACGAAAATCACTTAATTTGAACAAATCACTGAAACTAATTTCTATATGGTGTAAATGGAAATGAATCAGTGAAAACTTCTTAAGTGGGATTTTTTTTTTTTTTTTTGCAAAGCATGATTTCAATAAGAAAGTAGTGCCCAACCTACGACTCCCGAAGCTATGCTATGCGGCCCATTGCTCTGTTTAATGTTGCTATTCGAAATGCACAAGTAATGACAATATAACGAATTTGGAGAAAAATGTTCAGAAATTCGTTTCTGAAAAAAGATGTATTCAATAAAAGAATCATCAAGTAATTATAACAACGTTGATTTTTTCTTTTTTTTTTTCTTTTAAATTTTTCCCTCTCTATATTTCTCTCCCCTTGCTATTTAGAACATTTTTAAATATTTTGATATTTTATGTGTATTCTGGCCGGCGGGAATCTTTTTTATCTTTTATTGGGTGCAACCAGCGAGTAGAAAACGGTTAGGCATCACTGCAATAAGCAATATAATAAAAATATGTATCATTTTGTCGAAAACATCAGAAAATTATTTTTTCTCCATTGTAATATCAAATATGGGATAAGAACTTGAATCTAAAATTTTTTTGTGTCATCTTATTCATTATAGTCTAAGATCCCACCGCAGTTTATCTACACTCATAGCGTACACTCATCACGTATATGTCAAATTAAAGCTAATTTCTTTCTGAACGTGATGCACTATGTCCGCCTATGTAAAAGTGCCCGAAACCTATAGGCAGCCTGGCCTAGACAGGTCACATGAATGTAGTATTTCTTCACTCATAGCGTACACTCATGACTCATATATCAAATTGAAGCTAATTTTTTTCTGAACGTGGTGCACTAAGGCTGCCTATGTAAAAGTGGCCGCAACCTCTAGGCAGCCTGGCCTGAAGTTTAGGGTCCAAAATTTCAAATGGTTATAAAAGACGGAAAAATTGGTCGATTCTTTTGCTTTTTTTACTAAAATTATTCTTAATGTGAGTACTTTTTCGAAAAAAAATTGATGAACTTAAATTTCAAAAATTGCCGATAGGGGGCGCTTTAGACTTTGTAGCTAAAAACAACTACTTTTTACCGTTTTTTTTCGTATTTTCGTAATTGATTCAAAAAGTTCAAACTCTAACTTAAATTTTGAGCCCAAAATATCAACTAATTTCCAGTTTTTAGCAATATTCGGACCAAACGTCAAAAAATGTGTTTTTCTGCTTTTTAACTTGTCCTTTCATGTAAAAAAGATTATTAAAATCATCTGGCGATACTAATAATGTGAAAATAAAATTAAATGCACACTTTCTGAGTTGTAAAATACAAAATTTCTGGGTAAAAAAAATGTTGGAAAAAAAATTATTTTTTCTTTTTTTTAGTTACGAAAGGGTTCATCTGATTTTATTTTAACATTATCAGGTGATTTTAATAATTTTTTTACATGAAAGGACTAGTTGAAAAGCAGAAAAACACAATTTTTGACGTTTGGTCCGAGTATTGCTAAAAACCGGAAATTAGTTGATATTTTGGGCTCAAAATTTAAGTTAGAGTTTTAACTCTTTGAATCAATTACGAAAATATGAAAACAAACGGTAAAAAGTAGTTGTTTTTAGCTCCAAAGTCTAAAGCGCCCCCTATCGGCAATTTTTGAAATTTAAGTTCATCAATTTTTTTTCGAAAAAGTACTCACATTAAGAATAATTTTAGTAAAAAAAGCAAAAGAATCGACCGATTTTTCCGTCTTTTATAACCATTTGAAATTTTGGACCCTAAACTTCAGGCCAGGCTGCCTAGAGGTTGCGGCCACTTTTACATAGGCAGCCTTAGTGCACCACGTTCAGAAAAAAATTAGCTTCAATTTGATATATGAGTCATGAGTGTACGCTATGAGTGAAGAAATACTACATTCATGTGACCTGTCTAGGCCAGGCTGCCTATAGGTTTCGGGCACTTTTACATAGGCGGACATAGTGCATCACGTTCAGAAAAAAATCAGCTTTAATTTGAAATATACGTCATGAGTGTACGCTATGAATGTAGATAAACTGCGGTGGGATCTTAGACTATTATAAGGCAAAATTTTTAGAAGAGAAGAATAGAATTTCTTAACCAAATTCACTCTGTCATGCTTCTTACAGTTTATCTCCATGTTTCAAACAAAATCTAATATTTACAGTCAACGCTATAGCCCTAAATATCTAATGGTGACTTCGATGTTTCTAAAATATCTGCACAAACAATATAAAATGATTGATAACGGTCTTAAACGCTTTTGAAGGAAATAAAGCTAAATTTTATTCCAGAAGGTAAAAGGAATTTTTACGTTGGTGCTGCCATCTATCCTCTTCTTTGGGGTTTAAACCTTCAAGAGCATAAAAAAGAGTGATTTACCTCAGGAGCTTCCCAAATGTTTTTATTCCATGGACCCCTTGACCATTTTTTCAGTTTCTCGTGAACCCCCTATCCAAGGGGTCTTTCCAAAACTAGTCAGGCACTGCACTAATAAAACTGAAGCATTCTAAAACATCGAATTAGATGGTTAAGTTCCTTTATAGATGTTCCAAAACAACCAGCTGAAAATGATATATGGAAATATAACGAGATGAATTAAAAATGTAACCAAGAGTATGAGAGCTCTTCTAATATTAATTTTTTAAACAATCAAAAACTTCTAAATGCCTGAAACTTTCTAAAAACTCAGTTTGACAGTGTTACTGCAGAGTAAAAAATCAAAATTTAAAGGAAAAGAAAACAGATGAAAACAGAAATGTAACATTTTTTTCAAACTCTCATAATAATGATGGCGCCAAACTTAAATCAGGTAATATTCTTACATGGAATTCGTGTATAAGGGAAAAAAAGTAAGAGTGTTTTTAGTGGGAGGGGTGAATTCAGTGCATCGACAGCAAAGTTTAATATTTGGCTTTAAATTTGTAAGACATATTTCTAAATCTCCCCGATCAGAGACGGCCAGTCTGTCTTTTATTTTTGTCAGAAAATTGGTGACTGAATAGAACTTTGTTCGCACAAGGTATGAATATGTAAAAGCTTACAAAAATTATCTTATGGATATTAAATAAGGTAGGATGAGTTATAGATATGCCCTTCGGAAGACAGAAATATTCATACTCTACCTTAAGTTCTTCATAAGTGCTTATTACAATCAGTTCTTCTTATAAAATGTCTATTCTTCAATGCTATCATACGAATTGATAACCCACTAAGACATCAGGGTCAAAAGGTTAAAAAATAATAATACAATAAAAACCTTGTCAAGCATGATCCTTTTAACAACCAGCATACTTCAGAGTGAAAAGGTAATCAATTTCAGTTCTCATCCTTTTCTTCATACAACTGCGCAAATAATTCAAGATGATTAACTTTCATTTTGAATTTTTTATAGCATTTATTACAAATTGTAGTGATTGATCCAAGCTGTAGCTCAGATTTTTTGCTAACGATCCTGACTCCCCTATTTGAATCTCGTGGACCTTCAACTCTTTCTTTCGTTTATATGGACCCCTTGCAAGCTGGGGTATCCCAGTTGGAGGTCATGGGAGGTCATTGTGACCTCTCGAAAAGTTTAATTTGGTCATGAATTCTCTCACGTAATTTCACCACATTTACCTCAATTCTCGGAGATCACTGTGACCTCCCAAAAAGTTCATTTTCTCCAGAGCAAAATACAGGATTCCGCTCTTGTCATTTGACTCCGTACTAAACTATCCTTTTCTTATTGAATGGCCAGACTTTAATTTAACACATTGCATTTTTGCTGCAAATATTTTTTATTCACTTGCATTAGCCCAAAAATGGCAATTCGTTTCACAAAGCAGACCCGCCATTTTAACCCCCCGGTGGTCCGGCAGTTCCAGAATTACATGTTAAATGGACGTGATAAGACGTCCAGAACCGTCAGTGTGTTAAAGTCCTTTTTAATGATCCTAGATACTTAGGATTTGGATATTGGACGCTAAAAATTTGTATCTGAGTGATTCCATACCAACTCACCAGAAAAAAGAAAAGTTTGTCGCACGACCAACTCGGATTTTCTTTTAATTTGGCACACATGTTGATCATATAGAGGCATGGAAAAGTCCAAACTGTTAGGTTCCTGCTCCACTTATTTTCTGAGATACATGCCCTCAAAGTTTGTCCGCCACGTCAAAATACTAAAAAAGTAATGCTATTTAATCATTTTTTATAAAAAATCGTACTCATGCAAAATAAAAGTGTTAGATATCTATGGAAACTAGTTACTCCAGGCATTCAGAAAAAAAAATACTAGAATGTTCATAATGAAAATTGCTAAGGTACAGGGCTCTTTGAAGTTGTAATCACAAAAACTCGATTTTGCCGATTTTGCTAAAATTGAGAAATTTATTCAAAAAAAAGGAAGATATTACCAAAGGTTTACTCACTTTCTGGTAGTGTACAGATGTTTACTGTAAATGGTTACCCAATGCATAACTTGGATTTCTCACTCCTTCTTGGAAATATTTAAGCTTAAAGATAAGCCATAAGGCAAAAACATGCGTTTTTGGTCATCTTGGCAGCCATTTTTCTCATAAAGGGGGAGCAGTAGAAACTTTAATTTTTTTTAAAACAAGCCACTGATATGTTATCTATTCACAGGAAAAGAGTTTACTTTTGGTTATTTCCTCCATTAAGAGATATCCTGCTGACAGTATATGCATGTTTTTCGCGACGACCATATGCTTTTGTTCCCCCTCTCATGGACTTAAAATTAATTAAACCAAAAAATAATGATATATTGATTAATAGCTGTATTATCTACCCAATTTGTCATGAAATTTAATTTATTAAATCATTGAACAATAAATTAGATAATTGATGGAAACAAGAAATGGTATTTCTCTGATGCCTGAGCATTATGCATTCATAATTATAAAGCACTAAATACTTTCTTGAGAAATTAATTAACATAATTAACATAAACTGATATTGATGATTACTTATCCCTTTTACCCATATCTTCGATTCTATTCAGCTTGCTTTTGTGCTAAGGCTGTAGCCAGCATGAATGTCTAGGGTAGGCGAAAACAATTTTGGATAGGCAAAAAAGAAAGTAAATGTGGTGTAGTGAGTGATTTTAAAAATTAATTAAAGTTTCTTAGTTTGGCTAGATGGTTCATCTGATTCATGGCTACAATACACCCTACCAAATATGTTACTCAAAAAAAAGAAGTTTATCTCCAAAAGAAGTTAATTTCCACAAAGAATTGATTTTAACAAATTAATAGAAATTCTCCTCCTATAATCTTCAATAATTTACCTTATAAAATAATTTAAAAACATAGTTAAAACTGATATTCCCAATATTTCAGATATGCTTTATTTCTGCTGTAAGAAAAAGATAAATATCCTGCTGAAAAGGAAAAACTAGCTTCGAGCATTGCTCCAATTCCTAAAGAAACAACCTCATCTGGAATGCAGTGAGCAAAGAACATTAAATTTTGAAAAATGAATACATTAGGCCGCGTGATCCTTTAGTGCTTAAAAAAAATCCACAAATCATTATTACAAGACTAGATTAAAACAAATTATAAAGTTAATTCATCAAATAGTAAAAATTGCTCACTTGACATTCCGCAATTAAACACGACAAAAAAAAAAAAAAAAAAAAAAAAAAAAAAAAAGTACATTGCATTGGAGTGAAATGCCCAAAAGCGCGGCGTTCAGAAAATGCAAGAATACATCTTAAAAAAAACAAACTCACCCAGTGGGGTTGAACAAGTTTATTCCGTCGTCCATAGATTACAAGTTACAAGCTCTGTCTTTTTCATCCTCACTAAAAACATATACATCTCTGGGAGTCTATAGGCACACCTATCAGAGTTGGTTCAGGATTATCAAGTACCGGAATTGGCGCTCAAATTCTAACAATCAGAGACGCTCAAAACCGGCCCCAATATCCACAAAAATCCTGGACAGAATTCGAAAAAATCTGCAAATCTCTGTTGCCGAAACTTTATATACACTTTCGTGTGTGGTTCCTTTTCACTTCATTTCTCTCCCTCACCCCTATTGCCAGGTGCACAACTGCCACTTTTCAGCTTCTTTTAAACTCCTTTTTTGATTCCTTCTTCGATCATGGGGGCTTTTCGTTGCAACCGTAACTGTTTTCTTCCACGGATGTTTCTCGCGTGGGAGGAGCCTGCATTCCTCTGCCGTCATAAATTGGGGGTGCGTCAACGACTTCCTGTCTTCCGGTCTGCTGTAGCAAAAGGATTGTTACTTTCTTTGCATCGCAGTCGATTCAGGCGATTCCATTTATCGTTTTCTTCGTCAAATTGGGGGAGGGAGAAGCGCAACACTTAGCGATTTTTGTAGGTTGTTCTTTGAGATTTATTTAAGTCATGTACCCACCACAGTAAAATAAATGAATAAATAAAAATAAGTAATTATAAAGACTGTTATCGTTGAACTAACTGTCTTTAAATGTTGTAACTAATATTTTAGGGCTGGGATGTGCAATTATAGCTGAAGCAGCTCAGATTCCCTCCTATAGAGTAAGTCAAGCCGTAGTCCCGTCACAAGGGCAAAAAACTAGGGGTCTGTATGAAACTGGGGGCTCTCTTACCTTCATTAAACTGATATGGTAAATGAAGAAAGAGAGAAAGAGGATTTCACCTTCTGGTCTATGAGAGAGTTATTACTATATGTAAGTATTAGCAATATAAGTTTATTTGTATGTATATTACTCACTCAGGAATAGGGGGTCCGGGGTTTTTTCCTTGGAAATTTTTCGAATTTATGATCTCAAAAATGCATTTTAGATGAGTTAGGAGAGTTTAGAAAGCACTCATCTATCAATATTTAGAAATTGAAGCTTTTAAGGAGCAATAATTGCTATTTCGATATAGTAGAGGGGCTATGGTTCAAAATATAGCCGGAAACTGCATTTTGTGATAAAATTATGAAAGTTGGTATGCATGTAGACAATATATTTATAAACATTTTTATAAGGGGATTATATACAAGTTGATTCAACGTATTTGAACCTCGCTAGTAATATACTTCGATATATATAACATTTTCCATTGCAATATTTACACATTGGTGCACACAGTCCATTTTTGAAGCACTCACAAGTTTTTGAGAGCAGTTTGTTTCACACTTGCATGACGTAAATTCGCTTAAGACATTTCACCTCTTTCAAGAATCCATTTCTTAATTTAGTCCCTATGAGAAGCATTTCTGACTTATTTAATCCATCAAAATTAGATTGAAGTGGTTCCTTCATACATTGAAAGATATGCTGGATTTACAAATAATGACACCTAATGTGGTAACTGAAGGACCTTTTTAGAGGATGATATTTCGGGAAATATAAGAGGAATTTTTGAGCCTTGCTGCTGAAATGGCACATGCTGCAACATTGAAATTCTTGTTCCATGGAAATCCTTGCTTGTTGTATTACTAGAGTTAAAATCAAAATTATCGTGCGCGGGCGCTGTAAAACACCGGTCCTGGAATGAAGGTTATATATTTATCAATTTGTTTAACTGATGCTTTGCAGAATCCAGTAGAAATCCTTAAAAGCCTTGGGTACGAAATGAAAAGTTCCAAAATATGGATCATGTCAGCAAGACTTTTTCTTCTAGTCTGTTCATGTACTTTCATGGCTAAATAAACCGGTATAATGGTTGTTCCTTGTCCACTTGATGCTTGATAGTTTGCTTTGTTAATTAGTTTGAAGTATGCATATTAAATACTATCAACTGGCAAATTGTAAGTAACGGTAGAGAAGGAAGACCATCAATATTGCAAGTGCCATATAACAAGTTATTTATAAGGGCGGAAGAAGAGGATCAACAGCTTCTTGCTGACATGACTCTTCAAATTCGCCATCAAAGCTCACTGTTGACTTTAAAATGCGTGTCCTAATGGAATTCACTTCCATGTCACTTGCGACTGCGTCTTTATACCTGCTAGTATAGGAGACACATATTGATTCATTCACCTATACAAACTGAAACATATTCAAGGCCTGATTTCTCTATACGCATATGTCCACGTCCAAAGTGTGATACTATTTTTTCTCTTAGCCTGGTATTGTGAACATCATTTGCAGAAATATTTTCGATTGATAGTTTATGTTGTAGCATAAGTTTTCTATTCTTTCAGAATAATATTTTAGTAAAACGAACATTCTGAAAACTGGATACTTATCATCTTTGTTAACTCTAACATCTTGCATGTAAGACATTATGCGATAACAGAGCAATTAATTAGGGACTAAATATTTTCCTCAGAATAATCATTTGCTGTCCTGCAACAAGTACGGTGGTACTTGCATTTTTGAGCTATCATGTCAGCTTGTGCCAACTCAGCACACAGTGAGCATACTGTCTCCTTTTATCAACACGCAATTTCGTATTTTTTGTCAACTGATTTCGTCAGAACTAGATGTAACTCCTGTCCAGTGTCACCAGGCTTATCACCACAGAAACACAAATCTGGAAAGGATGAAGTTAATTTTCTTCTGTTCTGTTAAACTGAAACTTTTCTTTTTCTTTCTTCAGCTCTTCTGACTTTAGTACTGTTATACCTCAAGCTACAAGATTTATGCCACTTATCCCTCTTTTCAATAAATGTTTCCGACACAAATATTTTTTCAAATTTAAATCTAGCTACATTTACAAAGTCTGATAATTTGCCTAAATTTTGCCAGTTTTGACCGATTTTCGGACATTGTTTCATACCCTCGGTTTCTGATGCATTTAAATGAATCTAATGAATATCGGCAGTAAAACAAACACGGCAATAAAATGAATCTGATGCATTTAAAGTTGCTGCAGGGTACAATATATTTTTTGGAGTTAATTTCGGACAGAAAATAAATTTAATCCTGTTAATATCTGTTGTAATAATTTTGGTAAAAACAACATTTCCTCTGGTAACTTGCCATTTAAACTTTCAGACTTTAACACTTAAACGAAATTAAAATAAATGCATTTAAAACAATACTTATGAACATGTAAAACCACACGACTCGGAGAAACCCTAATTTGTAAAAATATGACCATCTTTCCTAATCTCGATCCATATAAATAGCATTTACGGGAACATATGAACAATGACGCATGTTACCAATGATAAATAGTTACTGGAAAATATTCGTCATCTAATGAACGACCATATTTGAAGAAAAAAAAATCAACAACGGCAACAATAATAAAAATTAGAGGAAAAATAAATTTAAAACTAAAACTTTAAAATTTCTGAAATTGAAGCTTTATATTTCATTTTGTTAGAATTACGCTTTCTTAACATTAATTTTCCTCTCGAACTCTTATGCTTCTGTACCCTTGGAGAACATTTCGATGATGTGTGCTTAGTCATAAAAAATGAGAGGTATCATTACCGGATAATTGGACAGTTCGGTCAATTAGGATCCGAATAACCAGCACCCTATTTTGATTTAACTATAATTTAATGCATATTTATACATTTTTAAACGATTAATGCATTTATGGGGGAGGGAATTCACTTCCACGAATTTATTCTTAAAAAATTTCGATTTGCCAAAAAAAGCACTTTTTGGATGGTTATTTTTCAATTTAGTCCTTAAATGGAGCTTTAAACATTAAAAAACACAATAAACGCCTATGCTATGACATAGCCAATGATTTAAGAAGAAAATAATAATTATTATTACAAAAAAGCGCCATTTCTAGTTTTGGACTAAAAATGGCAGCTAAGAGGGGTTTGGGGGGGATTTCTGATTGGCTCCCCTTCTAAAAATGATTTTTTATACATTGTCTACAAACCTATACCAAGTTTCATGATTTTATCACAAAATGCAGTTTCTTTACCCGTAGCCCCCTGACTAATAGGGAAAAGGAGCTCGGCAATTTTTCGAAATTGTAGCTCTAAACGCATTTTCGAACTATCTTTGGTGATGTTAAAGTAAGGAGTGGTTGGCGGGCTCACCCGCGAAAGATTTTCGAAATTGGTAATCTTAAAGTACCGTAAAATGGGGTGAATCGGTACACTTTTCAGCTTTGATTGTAAAAAAAGTACCTAACAGATTTTTTTTTAATTTGGATTCTTTGGATTAAAACTTCGGTCTTGCTTTGTTTTTAATATTGCAAGCGAAAACAGAAAATTCTGAAGTTATTATTGATATATATATAGGAATTTAGGGGTGTTCCGAATCACCCCGCTGATAGGGTTCAATCGGAACACTTGGTAAAATTTTTATTTTTTTCAATTTAACCTGTAATAGGTCTCACAAACATGAGTAATATTGATGGGAGAGAAAAAGAACAGATTGTTACTGTAAGATAAAAGTTTAATTTGTATACCAGTAAGCGTTTATGATTTGTCAAAATTCAAAATAATTTTGAACTTATGAAAAATAAAAATTAATTTTAAGAAATGCTTTTAAATTAAAATACAGAAATTGAACATAAATTGAACTCACTCATGTCGTCCACAAATATGTACTTGTCCTTAAACTTAAAACTAGCAGTTGTGGCTTGTCTTAAGTTTTTTCATAACATCTTCCGGGATAAACACTTCTTTTTCTTTAGTATCTTGAAATCACTGGGTTTCGATGATCGTCCTGTAAGATTTTCCTACTTATTCATCGTTGTCTGTGTGCTGTACTTTTGCTACATAAAGTCTGTATGACTTTCCTCCATGTTTTTTAAGTAAAAAGAAGTCTCCTGGAGCACAAATCATTTTAAATCTGCAACTTTCTGTCATTCTAAGATCTAGTTTAACACAGGAAGGGATAAACAGTAATAATTTTTGCCCTTGTCTTGACTAGAAGAATTGGGGTTAGAATCTTGATTTTCAAACAGGTTCCTTTAAATAAGTTTGAATTGGTATTTCAGAACAAAGTGTTCCGATTCATCCTGCAAATCCTTATCCTATAACATTATGAAGAATTTTTCATTTTTATGCCACAATTAAAATATGTTATTTCTTCTAATGTGGTACTCTATTGCTCAGATATATGCGTAATTAAAAAATACTATTCTTAGATTTGAAATATAAAATGGTCTGTACTTACATACAAAGTTTTGCAGATCATGAAAACGATGTTTTTTACCGTCCTGCTTGCAGCCTTGCACAGAAGCCAATAGTGTTGCCAGAATGACAAAACTATTTTTTTCTTACTTCTTATAATGTTACCTTTCTATAAAAAATTTAACTGCCCAAAATACTCGACGGTATATTTATGAAGAATTTCTTTGTATGATCAGGAAGTTTTGTTCCGAATCACCCCGCTGTTCCTATACACCCCATTTTACGGTACGTAATTTAGACGATCTTAGGTAATATTACGGGAAGGAAAGGTTTGGTCTCGATCTCCCGGCTATTTTTTGAGATTGAAAATTTGAAAACGCAGTTGTAACTTATCTGCGATTATATTACGAGGAAGAAAGGGTTTCAAGGACTCTCCGAAGGAAAATTTTTAAAAATGTAGCTCTAAAAACGCCGTTAGGGGACCGGCAATTTTTCGGAATTAAAGCTCCCATTACATAATATTATATAGTCATTATATAGTCAACTTTTAATGCTGTCAGGAGGAGGAGTTTTCTGGGCCTTGCCCTGCTTCGAAATAATATTATTATTAACAAAAATTTAAGATTCAATTTAGTGATGATGACGGCAGGAGGGGCATACGCTCCCTCGGAAAATTTTCGAAGGTAGTTTTTAAAACGATCTTTGGCAGTGGCAGTGACTGGTGCTTATTAATGAGGGGGCAACAATTTTTTGGAAGCTGAAGACTATTTTAGGCTATCTTGAGGGACTAAGGATGGGGGAGGCTTTTGATGTTCTTCCCCGTAAATATTTTAGAATTGTAGTGTTGAAAACGCAGTTTTAGTAGAGTTTTGTCAAGTTTGGGTAACAAAGCAAAATTTTAAGGGTTTTCCTTTGGAATTATTCTTGAAAATAATGTCTAGTTAAATATTAAAAAAAAAAGTAAAAAGTTTAGAAGTTCATACTGTCTTTGATAATGTAAAGTTAACAAGACTCTTCGCGAAAAAAATACCATAATTAGTGTCGGAGTTCTCCCCAGGAAATTATACAAAGTTAAAGCTTTAAAAACATTATTTCAGACATCTTTTATTGACTTAAGGAAAAACGAAGTATTTCGGAGATTCTGCTCGTATGTTTTTTTTTTTTTTTTGAACCGATGAAATCCTAAAAACTCACTTTTGGGTTTCAGAGAAAGACCTCCAGATTATTTTCTTCTAAATTGGAGTTTTAAAAACTCAATTTTACGCTATATTTACTGTTGTAATGGTAAGGAAGATTGTATACCGTATTTTTTTCCCTTGAAACTGGTGTCTTAATAACACAGAATTAGAGCACCTTAAAGTTAAAGGAAGAAAGTGTGTTTGGGGGTTCTCCCCGAAAATATTTAAAATTTGAAGTTTTAAGAATTCTTTTGTGACGTTTGTGTGGGTTCGGGTGATTTGTCCCAAAAAGTTTTGAAATGCAAAGCTTAACATTTAGGTGATCTTTGATGATGAAAAAAGTCGGGGGGGGGGGCATTCGCCTCCTTTTGCCTCCCGAGTAACAGCCACTGATCTTTGGTTATGTCATTGGAGGAGGAGGGGAGAGAGTTGAGGGGCTCGGCTTCGGTAAATTTATAGGCTCGAGATTTCTCCCTAGAGATTTTTTACAAATTGAAGCCCTAAAAACGATGTTTTAGATGTTAAATTAATTGAAGGTGAAAGTTAATGGGGTTGATGAGATATTTTCAAACTGAAGCTCGAAAAACGAAATTTTCTCAGATTTGTAATGACAGAAGGGAGGTGTTTCTCAGGGGTTTGGTTGGGGGCTCTAGAACAGGAAATACGTTTCAGGCGCGAGCTCAAGCTAAAATATTCAATTATCAAATCTCCATCCCAATTCAAAGCAAATAGACATTATTATGCTAAGGGGAGAAAAACGATCATTTCAATGTGAAAATTTAGCAAAAATAAAAACAAAAAAATAAATTAGCCCTTTTTATAATGTGTTTGATTGACTAATGTGTTTGTCAATGAAGTATACTTAAAAAACATACTTCATTCACAGAGAGATTAAATAAAAATAATTTTTGAATTTTAACAAGTAAAATTCGAATTATGTTTTTTGCAATGACGAATTGCGATAGGTCTCCAGGACGTGGGTGCCACTTGCCTGAAAGAGCAGGGACCGGTGGACGTCCGAGGAGGTGTAGTACTAGGATAAACCACTGATGGCAAAATCCGAGGCAGGGCTCGAAAAAAAATTCATGGTAAGTTTTAAAAGATTGAACTTTTATGTTGAACATATATTTTCCACTGTTTCTGAGATGAACTCGAAAACCCCGAATTAGGCTTTTCCCATCCCCACTGAACTTTAGCTCACCTCTGAGGGTTATGTCTGATGTTTACCTACTAACTACTCCTAATAATATTCTTAAGTCAAAAACTGCGCCATATTCCACGGACGCTAGAAACCTTCTTTTGAGCACTCATTAACTGAACTAGTAACAACATCCAAAAACACTAAACAAGAAGGTAGTAAAGTTTACAGTTTTGAAGGGATTTTCTCTGTGTTGTAGCAGAATTAGCCGACTCTCTCGATTTATTCATGCATATTACAGAAGTAGTTTACGGGTTGAGAAAGAGTCTGTAAAACAGCACAGCCTTTTTTTTTTTATCCGATCAATCTGAGATCTAGCTCCCCAAAGGAATCGGAACACTTCGCGACCACGAAATATTTAATATGCACCATTCACCAGAAACTTACAAGGAAGTTCTTTGCCTCTACCAGCATTGCGTCCAGCCCCTTCTAACCAACTAGACTACCTCAACTCGTATTGAAGTCAACTACAAGAATATTGTTCCGTTCACCAAGCAGCAACAAAGTAACTATTGTCATGAAAAATTTCTTCTGATGAGTTTTTAATGAAATAGTGGAAAAATGAATTTAAAGTAAAAGTTTTGCAAACTAAAAGAGTCAATTACAGTTATGTAACAGCTAACAGCAAACCTTTTTAGAATGAATGCACATACAAACCACTAATTTTCAAGCCTTAACGCATTTATTCCCAAGTTTTTTTTAACAATTTTTTTTATCTGCTTAAAATTCTTACTTGAAATGGTTTACATACATTTTAGGCTTGAAATAGTTCGTCGTTGCCAGATTTATTAAGTTATTTAACGTCCTGTTTATGGGATATTTTGCAGATATGTGAGCAAAATACGACCTTACTTTACTTTACTTGTGCAAAGTAACATTACAGAAGGCATCTCTGATCAATTTTAAGCACATCATTTTAAAATAGTTTAATTTTATGAAAAATAAGTTCGCAAAAAAAACTTACTTTCTGTATCTTTCCATGCTGGATCGTTGCTTGACTGATTTGTCTGAAAATAGCTGACAATAATTAAACTCTGATGACCAAATAGTGGCTCTAACTGGTTTTCTCAAGAAGGACTATTTAACTTGTGAAAAACAGCTTTAGTAATACCCGGATGAATCGACCCATTACAGGTTTTTGTATGCAGTAGCTAACAAGCGTACCGTTTTTAGGCTACTAGGTATAAATGGGTTAAAGCATGTTTTCTTGGAAGGAGCGGGAGGTGTGCTATAGCATGACAAAGGGAAATTTTGGGAGGTTACACCTATCTCTCATGACCTCACGTTGGAAAATTTTTCGAAACCAGCTTAATAAAAATGCAACTTAAAAGCTGTATTTTGTAACAATAGGGGAATTCAGTGTGCTCTCCCAAATATTTTTCAAAAACTGAGGACATTTCAGGCTATTTTTGAGAAGGTTATACATAAATGTATACAGGGTATTCTGTTTCAACTTGCATGACGTTTATTTTCACAACTGTTTGTCCTAGATGCACTTTGCCAATGGAAAAAATGTTCAAAATGAGGTGAAGAGTTAAGATAGTAGAAGTTTGAAGTGAAAAAAAAATTGTCAAAAAATACTAAATGTAACTTTTAATGTGAGCCCTAGGTCCCCTAACTTATATTTAGGGAAGAGCATAAAAAAACAATTCAAACACAAAAAGTTTGACATTTAGTATGACCAAAATTTACTGAGATATGAAACTCAGCATTTTGTAACTTACTCCATTCTACACTCTCTGTCAATAGAGGAAAATATAGCCCGAAACGGCTTCAGTAGAATGGCAACCGAACATTCTACTGAAAGGAGGATACAATCTCGTTTTCTGCAGGGGCCCAAAAATCTAGATCGAATGGTTACAAAAATAAAGGTCATGAAAGCAGGGATTGCAGTAGACTTTTTCAAAATTTTAGGGAAATTTTAAGAACATTTTGGAAAAATTTTAGGCAATTTACAATTTTATTAGCGTATAAATAGGTACCTGATAGTAGTTTATTACCTAACACCAGACAAACCAAACTGAAAATACTTTTTATTTCTCATAACGTAACTTACAACCTTCAAGTACTTCAACAAAAAAAAAGAAAAAAAAGAGCTAAAACAAAAGAGAAATACTAACGTATTATCTAATTTCTATAACACATTCAAAAGCCAGAAGTCACTTTAATTTAAAGTCGTGTTTTTTCAAAATTTTCACTTTCAAAGATAGGAGAGTCTGAGTTTTTCCAGTTGACCAGCTTCAACAGATATTAATTCTCTGCAAGTTATTTCCATAATGTTTTAACTACAGCAGCTTTTATTAAACCCCGTTTCACTTAACCTAGATATAATCCTCATATTCAAACTCATTAATATTTTTGTTTTTTCAACAAATCTAGTTTTTTTTTCTTTTCTTTGTCTAATTAATTCCTTTTATTTTTTTATTTATTTATTTTTATTTTCTTCATTTTCTTTTTATTGATCAATACAGTTGTGCTCAACTAATGAAGTTTACCTGTGTGCCCCGAAATGTTCCATGTCAAGCATTGAAAATAATCTTTGTATCATCAAAAAATGTTAAGTTTAATTTTTATCAGCCCCATGTTTTTGAATATTATGTAAGAAATTAAATACAATTGATTTTCCATTTCCAGACCACGGAAAAATCTTAATGTATAAATGATTTGCATATATCATAAAGTAACGCTACAGCTTTATAAATTCTATTAGCAGCTCTTAATGCACTTTGGTTTCAAAATGTCAAGGTTAGTTTTTAAAAAAAACTTTAAAATGCCTGTTAATATTTTTGTCAGTTTTTTAATTACCGGAGAACTTTCTTATGCATACAGTTCGTCACACTCACAACAACCTTTTGATTTGAAGCCAGTAATCTCTATTTTTGTCAAAAGCCTTTTCAACTCTGCTCCCCCCCCCCCCCCGAAAAAGTATTATGATATTTTAAGTAGTAAAACATTTCTGAATATCAAATTCAGTTAAAGCTATAATTTTATCCATGCAAACTTATAAAATCACAATAAATAAGACGTGATAAGTTAATACTTTTTAAGAGCAGACAAAGTATGCAAATAGAGAAAAAGAAAAAAAAACACTATGGAACAAAAATTTAAAGAACTGTAAGGAATAGTAATTAATAAATATAACTTGACATAATAACCCAAACTTTAAATAGGAAATGAAAATAAAGAAACAATCTTTGACTTAGTACAATTCACATTCGTTTCTAACATTTGCCTAATTTTACTGGATCAGTTGGATTCCCTGATTTTGGTTTCTAATGCTATCCCTCACATCCATATCAATATTTCAAATCTATTTCATTTTTCAAAATTTTCATGAACCAAGAATAAAGTCTAAGAACGTATGCTATATTTTTAAAGAATGCTCGTGGTTTGAATAATTTCAGATGCAACAGGATTGACATTTTTGAATTGGTCTACATTAAATGACGAGCCTAGAAGTAATCTACACACAAAAGAAAATTAAACAAGGTATTAACTAATGGGAAGAATAAAATTATCGATGTCTAAACAGTGAATTTGCATAGCAAATAAAAATGAGAGAGTTTTACGGAAGCGGATGCAAACAGATTACAAAATTCGCAAATAATCGAGATAGGCGGATAAGACATAGCTAAAAGGCGGTGAAATTTCACAGGCAAGTAAAGTTGTATTTAGGTAGAGTGGTAAAACAATTGTTTTAAAGAATAAATAGTTCTTTCTTAAGAGGAAGGATTTTAAGTCTGTCTCAAGATGAAAAGTAGTGTGAAAAGTGCATTTTTAGCCTACTTTCCCGTTAAAATGAGGAACAAAAACGGAAAAAGCATCTAAAGTGGCTTAATGCATCGTAAAAATATCAGCAAGTTTAAAAAAAAGTCAAAAAGAAATAAAAACAATTTTAAAAAGTTGAAAAATTGAACCCCCCCCCCTAATAACCCTAATAACTTTTGAATGAACATTCCAATTTGAACAAACTTTTTTTTTTGTTGGAAAGATCTCGGCGAGTACACCTCATTCCCATGGTTGATTTTTCGATTTGAAAAATTTTTGGTTCAACTTTGAACCGTTCAAACAACCTGTCCTATGATACTAAGATTTTAGTGAACAGTCCAATTTGAACAAACTTTTTTTTTGTTCGAAAGATCTTATCAAGGACACTTCATTCCCGTATTTAAGTTTCCGATTTGAGCAATTTTTGTTCAATATTGAACCGTTCAAACAAGTTTCCACCCCTAATAACTTTTGAGTGAGCAGTCCGATTTAAAAAATGACTGACTCATACTCTTAAAAGAAATAACCGTGCAGACGATTTTTTCTTTGTTTATTTATGTTTTATTTATTTATTTATTTATTTATTTATTTATTTTTTTGGCAGACGATTTTTTTGTCACAAAAAAATTACTCATTTAAGAGAGCATTTTATTATTTATTTAATCAATTATTTATTTTTAATTATTGGCAACGGATTAAAATGAGGTACAGAAAATTTGTTTAGGAACAATTTTTTTTTTTTTTTTTTTTTTAGGTTTGATAAAATGTGTTTTGATCTGCTTAATATTTTTAATTCTTTTTTTCAACAGTTAATATTTCTACGGAAGAACTATAAAAGCTGCATTGTTTAAAAGATGCAACAACTTTGTTTATTTTTTGTTTACTTTTTATGTGCCTAGTTCATCAAATGAGATCTGCATATTTGGTTTTAGAAATCAGCTTATGAACTAAAAAGGTACGTTTGACATAATTTGCAATCTCAGATGATTAAAAAATATTGATCAGATGCTACAAAACCCATGTCGATGTACGGGAAAGTAGGCTTGTTTAATTCTTGACAGAACTTCTTGTTTTAAAAAATATTTTATGGAATGTCGATCATATTAAATACCTGGAAAAAGTTTGTTTTTGCAAAAAAAAAAAAAAAAAAACACTTTCAGAAGGGGCTGTTAAATTTTCCTAAAGAACTCCAAAAACTTTTAAATTTTTTTTAGGAACACAAAAAAAAATTTGTACTTTCTTTGGGAATTTTAGGGGGAATGCGAACCTTGTGCAATTTTAAAAGGAAAACTCTGTATTAAAAATAGATATGGAACATTGAGCTACAATACTACTTAGTGCTCGACTATTGGGACAGCCCCAAAATTCTATCACAACAGAGTTGCATGGTGGGAACTACCAATCTCAATCTAACTTGTAATTCCTTCTAATTTGTCTATCGGAGCTCTTACCACAGTAATTTCTTGCACTGAAGTGGTCTGACAACTATTGGCAAGACAAAATTCAAGTAAATTAGAATATTTTAGGCAAGTTTAAAGAAATAAAAGGAAGAACTTTAAGAGTTTGCATAAAGTTATCAAAAGCAAAGAAAAACTGCTACATTTAATCTCTTAAAAATTTGTGATACCTTTTACATATTAAAAAGCTTTGAGAAATATCTTTTCTCCTCTCATAAATTTTAATTTTAGCTCCTGAACATGCAATGCAAAGTAAAGTGATCAGCTATAAATGGTATTTTTATTTTGATAAACTTTATTGACATGAAATTATTTTACAAAAATAATACACAGATTTAAAGTCACGATCAGATTTTACAATTGCCTACTGAGCAGTTACAGACTATTCTACAAAAATGATACACAGATTGAAAGTCAAGTTAATTTACATTTTCCAATTGAAAAGTAAGTCATAAAATATTTTACAAAATTAATTCTAGTGTTAGAACAGAACTGGGATTTGTACTGTGATTTCTTGCATAGTAGATCGTATACAACTTGCATAGATTACCTTGTCGAGTCAAGAAGTTGGCGCTTTTGATTGCTTATCAAAATTTCTACAAAAAGAAAAGGGAAGAAATAAACATATGTAATAGGAAATGTTTATTTACTGAAAAAGAAGACATTCTATGTAAAATGAGTTAGAAAGCTTTTACTTTCTTCTTTGTTTGATAATAGATAAATCTACTAAATATTTATTGTGGCTATTTTGTAAATATATTTCTCTCAGTTGAAACTAAAGTTTAAATATTAATATACCCAGCAATTCTGTATCTCTGGGTCAAACTAACAAAAATCAAAATTGGTAGTTTGCAAGTTACCACTATAATTTTATTTCAATAACAAATTCCTGTATTAGTATTTATCAGTTATGAGAACGCGAGTCCCAACTTTTGTATGCCCCAAACAAAAATTTTACATTCTCCTGTAAATTAGTGATAAAGTGCCTTTCGTTAGTCTGGTTTTGAGGTACAAAATTTTCAATTTTCTTCCAACCATAACCCAACTCTGTTAACACGCGAGAGCTTGTGCAGGGTTGAAAACGACACCAGCCATTTTTGTTTCCATTTCTTGGAATTTCATGGACAGATAAGGAAACAATCTTTTGGGTAGCTGCCATTGTGTCCTTGATTGATATGTGGGTGTGGTTGGAATTTTCTTAAATCCTTTTAATTCTTGTAAACTAGCGGGGTTCTTGCGATTGGCGTCTTTTACGACCGCAGGAGAGTACTGACGTCAGTAAAGTTCTCGGAACGGAACAGGTGCTTGGAGTCGGTTCCATTCAAGGAATTTTGAAACATTTTGTGAAAAAGAAACAGTTGTCAGCAATCCATCTTCTAGTCATAATTTTCAGTTAACAAGCGTGTCGTTCACAATGATTATGTAGTTCTATCCTTGCAAAATTCATATTTTTCAATTGCTTTTGCGCTACTTATAACAAAGAAAAGATGCCGACTCCATATGAGCACGGGATGAAGCATTTTAGCTAACTACTAGCCGATGGAGAAAGTGATGAATATGTGTCATTTCAGAGGATGAAGGTTTAGAAATAAAGAAAACTTTAGCAGGGTTCGCAGTAAACTTTTTCAGAATTTTAGGGGAATTTTAGGAACATTTTGACAAAATTTTAGGAATATTTTAGGGGTAATTTACGTATTTGTTTGGCTGCAAATAAGTCCCTAATAGTGTTACCCGCGTTTTCAAAATTTTCCCTTTGAAAGATAGGCATGTTTTTCCAGTTAACCAGCTTCTACACATATTAATTCTGTTCAACAATTACCTCCATAATATTTTAACTGCAGCTGTTTTTAAACACTATTTCACTAGACCCAGATATAATATTCATTCTTTAAATTCATTAATATTTTTGTTATTTCAACAAATTTGCAAATTTACTTTTTCTTTTTTGCTTTTTCCAATAAATTTGTTTTCAAGTTTTATCTTTTTCATTTTTCTTTTTATCTAGTAAAATAGCAGTGCCTAGAGAACAGTTCGTGAAGTTAACCCGTGTGCCTATTATGTTCAATGTTACAAATCGAAAACCATTTTGCATCACCAAATAATTTTTAGATGGTAATTTTCTTTTCCCCCCATGTTTTCGAGACTAACTAAACTAAAAACAATTGATTGAAAAAACTAAAAACAATTGCTTTTCCATTGCCGAACAACTTAAAAAAATCTTGTGTAAAATGTTCTGCATATATCATGTTATAGATTTATAAATTCTATTAGCTGCGCTAAATGCACTTTGATTTCAAAGTTTTAAGATTATCCAAAAAAAAAAAAAACAACAACAACCTGCTTGTTGATATTTTTCGTCAGTTTCTTAATTATCAGAAATGTTTAATATGCATAAAGTTCCTTAGACCTACAACAATCTTTTGATTTGAAACCAGTAGTATAATATCTATGAATTGTCAAAAGCCCATACTTTTGCTTTTCAACTCTGCCCCCCTTTCCCCTCAGAGTATTGTGACATTTGAAGTAGTATAAACATTTCTGAATATCAAATTAAGCTGAGGTTACAATTTTATGCATGCTACCTTAAACTCTCAATAAAAAACATGTGATAAGTTAATGTATTTTTAAAAGCAGAAAAAGTATGCAAATGGTGAAAAAACTGTTACGCAAAAATTTTAAAGAGCTGTAGGAATAATTAATAATTATAATTGACATAATAACCGTAATTTTGAATAGAAAATGAAAGTAAGGAAAAAGAATCCATTGGCTTAGTACAAGTCACATCTTTTTATAACAGTTGACTAAGTTTACTAGATCTATTGGATTCCCTGACTCCTGAATTCTAATGCTGTCCCAAACATGCTTATCAACATTTTAAATCTATTTACTTTTAAAAAAAAAATTTGAGCCAAAAACAAAGTTTAATAGAAATTAATGCTACATTTTAAAAATGCTCATGGTTTGAACTGATTCAGATTTAACAGGAATGACATTTTTGAATGAGTTGACATTGACGAGCCACAAATAATGTTTTGACAAAAGAAAATTAAACAAGGTTCAAACTAATGGTAAGAATAAAATTATCGGTGTCCAAGCGGTGAATTTACACAGTAAACTAACATGAGCGAGTTTTATAGAAGCCGATGCAAACAGATTGCAAAATTCGCAAATAATCGAGCTTAGGCGCGTAAGAAACAGCTCAAAGTTGAAAAATTTCACAGGCAGGTTATGTTTCATCCTGGTAGAGTGTGAAACAGCTGTTTAAAGATTAAATCGTTCGTTTTTAAGGGAAGAATTTTAAGTCTGTCCCAATATTAAAAATAGTGCGAAGAATGCGTTTTAAACGAAATATTTTGTAAAGTATCAATTTATCACAATAAATACCTAGGGAAAAGTTCGTTTTTGGCTATAAAATACTTTTAGAAAGGTATTTTAAACTCCCCAAAAGAGCTCCTGTAAAATTTCTTTTTTTAGGAATGCCATAAAATTTTAGTACAATTTTAGGAATTTTAGGAGGTCTGAAATTTTTTAGGAAATTTAGGAATTTTAGGGGGAATGCGAGCCCTGCTTTAGTGATTATGACAGTGAAAGCAAATTTTCTTCTAGCGAAAATTCTGATAATTCTGATACAAATGACATCTTTATTGGAAGAGATAAAGAAACTATTTGGCAAAGAAATAAATTTAGAGCTAATGTTTTTACTCCAGTTCGAAATATAAGTATTTTTCTTTCTGCACCAAAGGAAAACGTAAAAAATGTTACTGACGTGCTTGAGAGCTGGAGCATTTTCGTAATAGTTCATAAAATACTTTATGCATTTCAAATCAAAAACTAATCATTGTAGAAGTCTCTGATAGTGAAAAAAAAACATAAATGAATAAAATAAAATAAAAAGGTCATGAAAAAAAAAGGAAAAGAAATGAAGGAAAACACATTGGGGTCGTTTTCGACCCCGCGCGAACACTCGTGTGACAAAACATGGCGCGAGCTCTCGCGAGTTAAAAAAATTTTACTAAAGTAAACATAAATGGTTGAAAAATAGTTTTTAATTCAATAGTTTTTAATTCAATAGTTTTTAATTCAGTGTAACTAGTCAATTAAATTTTTAAAAAATCATTAAAAAAATTTCCAATTTACTTCTTTATTAATGTGAAACCCCCAGGGCAAAAATATAAACTAAAAGGGAAAAAATAAAGGCAGCTCATATAAAAGTTCAAGTTGAATATCTTAAATTAGACAGATACGAGGTATGATCAAAAAGTATCTGACCTTAATTTTTATTGGTCAAACGAACGCAGCTATGGGGCGGGGCTTGCTGTGTGGTTGTGAGCATGACTAGTGAGCATGCTCATTTTTTTCTACAGTTCCAATACAAGTCAGTCGGCGTCAGGCCATTCATGATTGAACAGGTGCAAGTGAGTGTCGTCGGATTTTATTTTTTTTTAAGTGTCAGAAAAAGTTGAACAGCGTTATTGCATAAAATTTTGTTTTAATCTTGGTGATTCGCAAGTGGAAACAATTCACAAGATTAAAAAAGTATTTGGAAATGAAGCGATGGGCACCACACAGATAACATTGATCAAGTGAGGAACCTGGTGATGCAGAACCGCCGAATCATGATCAGAGAGCTTGTAGACGAGGTGAATATTAGTTTTGGTTCCATTCAATAAATTTTGACTGACGACTTGGGCCTCAGGAGAGTCTCAGCAAAATTTGTACCAAAGCTGCTAACATTTGATCAAAAAAACCTTCGTCTGGAGATCGCACAAGACATGCTGGAAACTGAACGGTGATCCCGACTTTATGAACACAGTGACTACAGGTGACGAGTCATGGGTTTATGGGTATGACCCAGAAACCAAGCGCCAGTCAACACAGTGGAAGCATCCTTCATTCCCGAGGCCCAAAAAAGCAAGGCAAGTTCGCAGTAATGTCAAGGTCATGCTTACTCCATTTGACTCCAGTGGCTTAGTTCGTCATGAGTACGTACCACACGGTACTACAATCACCAAGGAGTACTACCAAGAGGTTCTGCGTCGCCTTCGTGACGCAGTGAGGCGCAAGCGCCCAGATCTGTGGGCAACATGCAGTTGTAAGCTCCATCATGATAACGCTCCAGCACATTCTTCCCATTTAATTCAGAACTTCTTGACAAAACACAGCACACCAGTGGTTCGTCAACCTCCCTACTCTCCTGACATGGCTCCCTGCGATTTTTGGCTTTTCCCAAAGCTGAAAATGCTACTAAAAGGGATCAGATTTCAGACCAGAGAAGAAATTATGCAGAATGCGACAGACCATCTGAGAGCCATACCGAAGAAGGACTTCCAGCGATGCTTTCAACAGTGGCAGAAGCGTTGGGAGAAGTTTGTGGCAGCCCAAGGGGACTACTTTGAAGAGGATTTGCTTTAAATACTTGTATCATAATAAACGTTTGTTTTATGAACAAAAGTCGGATTCTTTTTGATCATACCTTGTATAAGCAATCTAATGAATTTTAATTTTACTTGGATAGGCAACGAATCCAAAGGGATCCTTCCTAAATTGGCAACACTTACTTTCTTTTCATGAAAAAAATGAATAAATGACTAAAAATGACCCATAAATAACTAAAATGCAATTTTGTGATTTTTACAATAATGTTGATTACATTGGTAAAATGTTAATTTTATATTTCCTAAATATAAAGTCAATTAATTCATTAAGGTTTCTCAAAGACCCTCACACAATCTCACAAATTAGTTATTTTCTCCATTTAAAGTTATAATTGACAAAATAGGTTTCCACAGAAAGCAATATGGGCAGACTAGCTGTTTTTGATTTTTTGGGGGGAATCTCACTAACTATTAGCATGTCCTGTTTTCTGCATCAGTTGTTCATTGACTTTTTACCCTTTTAAATTTTCCCTTTTTACAGCATTCCTACCACCCCATCCCCTTCTTTTTATTTTTATTCAAAGAGATGTTTAGCCATTTCTACAAATTGAAGGATTTTTAATTTATTTTTAAAATTATATTTTTCACTGCAAATAAATTATAATTTCTGACTCTTTTACAATGAAATTTTTCGAATAGGTCAAACCACATATATCCTAAAACCAAATTTGTTGAAAACACAGAATTGGGATCTAGCTGCCCCGAAATTTTTTTTTATCCTTTCTCAAGGCTGGAGTTTTCCTGAGCTAATAAAAAACATACAGGCTGTTAAGTATCTTCTCTTTTTCAGTTGGTGTTACATGACGAAGTAGATTCTTATGATTATTTTGATTATGAGCACAAGCCCACAAATCTAGGCAGGGGATAAGTCTAGTATTTGGGTAGGGAAAATCATTGAATCCTTCCCTGTGTATGCTGTGAGTCATTTTGCCAAAATCTATTATAGTTTAGAAAATGGTAAACCAAGTATTTTCAAAAAGTGACACATCTTAATTATTTAAGGCCTGAAATCACAGGTCATTTTTTAACTTCTTTTCATGCAACATTGCAATTTCATGCAACAACTATGAATTGTCATGAACACAATTCATAGTAAATCTTAAAGTGTTTTTTTTTTCTTTCGATAACTTGCTCTATTTATCTTGCTATATTTTAATTTAAATCGATGTAAATAATATGTGTCTATAACTTATGCTTCATAAATACACAAAACTATAACAAGTTTCAAAAAATTTGCTTATGAAATTCTATATTAATCTTTTTTATTTTGCAATTTTCGCTTCAAATGTTCACTTCAAAGGGTAAATATCTTTCATTAAGATTTTAAAAAATTTATTCAGTACTTTATAGCTTAATCGCGTAGATTGCTAAAACACGGTTGGTAGTTCTATTACAAATCTTTATGCAATAATATATTAATAAAAAGGTAAGAATGACACAGTAGTATAGTCTTTCAAATGGGTAGGGGGGGGTGAGCTATCTTTTACTCTCAATTTCTTACTGCAATTCATTCTAGAAAATTGGTTTCTTTAATTCTTAAAGTAATAGATGATTCAACAGAAAGTCTGAATTGCATCAGTTTTTCTGGTAAGTTTTAAATTTAAACAATATGATGGAGGCCCACTAAATTAATGAAGGCCTTTACCTTAAAAATGATTGTTTTTAAGAAAATGAATGTTAATTTTCTGAAAGGTAAATTTTTGCAATCATTGATTTTAAAAAGAGTCGATGTTAGGTTTTAAAAATTTCCCTCAAGCGACTCCAGCTATGGACCTTTCATTTTAGAGCACACACTATCATTGTACATAAAAAAAGTTTGGAAGTATATTGTGCTTGATTTATCTCAGGTTCAAGTGTTAATTAACAATGTTATACAACAATAAACAAGCATAAAATAATGCTTACCAACACAATCATATTAATTGATCTCATACTAGTGCTGTTACCATTCCAGCTGCAATAGTACATCCACTGCATCTAAGCATAAATCTTCCAAGCTCTTTATATTCCTTAAAAAGTTCAACGCATATAGGACGACTGACTTCCATTTCAACAACAGCACTACTATTTTTTGGTAAACATCTGCAAAGAAATTAATAATAGCATTAGATTGGTAGGGGAAAAACTAGACACTTTTAGTATGAGCTTTAAAAATAACATTTTAAAACATTTATGCAAAAAAAGTGTTTTTAACACTACTCATACAGTATTTATCTTTAAGTCATTGTAGCCCATGATGACTGGCTTTTAAGGAGCAGACTGCAGTATTGAAATTTTTAGCAGAGGGAGGGGGTGTAATTTGTGACAGTGCTTTTACTCTTATTTTGGGGGACTCATGTACTTGGGCGGAGGCTCCATAGCAACTGAGGGGGTGTATCATCACCCTTGTTAGAGGACAAGTAATATATATAGTGGCAGTACTAGTGTAAAGTTGTTAAAGTAAATGTCTAAATATTATGGATTAAAGAAAATTTACATATATTAACTTTTAGATCTAGAATTGAAAAGAAGAAAGAAATGGAAAAAATAACAAAGATAGAAGCAAAGTTCTTTTTAAGTCAAAAATTCTTATTTTTGTAGAAAACAAAACAATTATGTATTCATAATTAAACATAGATAAATCCTCAAGCAGATTATGAAAACATAAATGAATAAATTCAATAAAATTCTGAGTTTTGTTTAGAAATTATTAAGTCCTCATATGTTTACTGAAACAACATGGTATTAACAATAATTCATTAAAGAATGCATACAACTTTACATAAAAGAACTTTTTAAGTAAAGAAATGTACAAGTTTAGTTTAGGAATACTTATCGCAATGGAAAAATAGAAGGGAAAAAAATATGGGTTGGAATATATGAAAAATGCAGCTAGATACAAAACCAATTGAAGATAATTACATAACTTTAAAATGTCCCATTTTTGTTAAATGGAATGTAAGAAAACAATAGTTTTTTTCCCTCTTATTTCATCTATCTTTCTTAATTGTAACTTTTTAACTTTAACTAATTCTACACTTTTATCGGAAAGCATTTACGCAACTGACCCAATGTTTTATATTGCTCCAAAAAAATACTTCTAGTCAAAAAGTATCAATAAAGGAAAAATAAACTTCTTCCTTATTTATTTAACGATTTGATAATGATAAATACGAGGGTAAGGTGAAAAGTTCTCGGCCTGACACAGAGATAGCGAAGTAATCGGTAAACAATTATGCTTCCGGTATGGGTGCATAAGTAATTAGTTCGTATGACAAAGTCCAACTTGCTCGCTCAAGTATTTTTTTTTACACAAATTTTTTCAGTAGCCATCTTGCGTCTTTGTTGCTGAAATGGAAAAAGTTAAATATCGTGTCGTTATAAAATTCTTCATTTTGGATGGGTTAACCCCGAACGAAAGTGATGGATGGGATTTTCCGTTAAAGTTGTACCCATCT